>JACXGI010018898.1:0-12911 GCA_016801175.1 Esox masquinongy
CAAACCCTCCATCCCTCCACCCCTCCAACCTTCCACCCCTCCAACCCTCCACACCTCCAACCCTCCTCCCCTCCATCACTCATCCCTCCATCCCTCCAACCCTCCCCCTGGTTTACAGTCAGTGGTTTAACAGGCCATTATGCCGCCTCAATCCCGTCGACTCCAGAGGTGGATCTGAGGGGCGTTTGACCTGGTGCTGCTAGCTGGGCAGTCAGACGCAATGTAATTAACAAGACCTGAATCCCCAAATAACTTAAACTTATCCATAGAGCAAAGCCTGTCCAGGAAATCAACCATATCCAGGGCACACTAGGACAATGCCAGGTGTCACTTGATGGTGATGGGTTAAAGGCAGATGTAGGATCTCGATTTGATCTGCCTGTTGCAGGAGAACATTCCAATGCAATCCTACACAGTTTTAATCGTGGGCGTATATGGGACAGATGTTTGTAATTTCCACCTAGGAAATGTCAGACATTATTTTCACTGTATAAAAATACATAAACCCCATACAAAATTCTCCATTAATTATAATCCACATAATAAGTCATAGTTCCTGTTTCTGCAGAATGATTCATTCGCAGAGTGAACCTGGCTCAGATTAAGGCCCTGCGGAGGTATATGCCTGGACTGCTGACAGATTAAAGCCACGGTGTCTGAATGAGGGTCTACAAGGAGCACGTCAGGTTTCACCATGAAATCCCCCGGCTGGAGAGACCTCCGATAAACAGCGGGGTCGACCCCTTGTCTCTCTAGATGGCATTGCACACAGTTCAGTCACTCTCCGCAACAACTCTGGGTGTCAGCCAGCCGGGCAGCTCCCATGACGCCCTCTCCCCAGAGCACTCAGTCTGGGTTGAGTTCAGGAGGGCTCAGCCAGTCTCTGTCCGCGCCCAGGTCCAGATGGCCAGCATGAGGAGGAATAAGGGCATCGTTGCCTGTGGAGAAATTCTAAAATGGAGGTACTGATATTGTACTGTAACAGTACCAGCGCCAGCAGGTGTTTAACATGTATGTCTTCTTGATATTTCCCGTGTTGCTGCTGCAGTATGCAGAATGTACCGCCTGCAGGGCTGGACAGAAATAGTATCAACAGCCTGCTAAAAAGCTGTCAGGAGACAAAGAGGAGCACGGGGTCACCATGTGGAGGAGGAACAGCTACTATCCACAGCTAATGAAACAGAGAAGGAGAGGAGCGCAGGGTCACCGCGTGGAGGAGGAACAGCTACTATCCACGGCTAATGAAACAGAGAAGGAGAGGAGCACAGGATCACCGCGTGGAGGAGGAACAGATACTATCCACGGCTAATGAAACAGAGAAGGAGAGGAACGCAGGGTTACTGTGTGGAGGAGGAACAGCTTGTAGCCACGGCTAATGAAACAGAGATGGAGAGGAACGCAGGGTTACTGTGTGGAGGAGGAACAGCTTGTAGCCACGGCTAATGAAACAGAGATGGAGAGGAGCGCAGGGTTACTGTGTGGAGGAGGAACAGCTTGTAGCCACAGCTAATGAAACAGAGATGGAGAGGAGCGCTGGGTTACTTTGTGGAGGAGGAACAGCTTGTAGCCACGGCTAATGAAACAGAGATGGAGAGGAGCGCAGGGTTACTTTGTGGAGGAGGAAGAGCTAGTGAATCGGAGAAGGAGAGCTGGAGATATAGTGTTGATATACTGATATATAATGTAAACTGACAGGACGGTACATAATAACAGGATAATAGACATTCATAACTATATCACATCTGGATAGTATACATTCAAATCTATATAGTAACAGGATGATATACATTCATAAGTACATAGTAACAGGATGAATACATTCATAATTGTATAATAAGTGAATAGAATTAATTCACAACTGTGTTATGAAAAGGTAGTGAACATATTAATTCATAACTTTCAAATATGTTGCATTGCAACATGATAATATACATTTATAATAATACACTGACAGAATAGTATCCACAAACATATACGATAAAATGTTATTCATCACATGAAGGTGGAGAAGCAGCTAACACCATTACATTACATAATGAGGCTAACATTTTTACATTACAACAGGAAGCTAACATCTTTACTTTACAACAGGAAGCTAACATGTTTACATTTTAACAGGAAGCCAAGATATTTACATTACCAAAGCAATCCATCATCCTGACACAACAACAGCAAGCTAACACCTTTATATTGTAACAGGATGCTAACATCTTTACATTACAACAGGAAGCAAACACCTATAGTCATCTGAGCATTCTGAGGAGTTGGAGGGAATATCCTAATCTAATGTAACAGAAAGCAGATTTAAATAGGCCTTGTTATAGCTGGTGAAATACCTTTACATTACATACAACAGGCTCCGACCATTCATCAGTGCAACCCATAAAGGCTACCCTCCTCTGTCTTCATTTAAACGCCATTTGGCTCCCCTCTCTGTCCAGGATAAAGTCCTAATAAGGAATTGATTTTCTCCTCACTGGGGGGCTGGATGAGGTCATTAAGAGCATGACCCCGTGACCCCACTGCTCATTGGTGGTGAAGCGGGAGAATCCCTGAACATCGATCCACTAGACGAGTTGGAGAGGAGGACGGCTCGCTGCGCAGGACCTCCAGCTGATTACATCGTCCCAAATGTCATGAATGTGACCACGATCTCACGCCTTGACCGGCGGTGACAAGACAGCCCATCCCCCCACCCTCCGGCTCCTCCCGCGCATTCCCGTCCCCGACATGCCAGATGAGAGAGGGAGCGTAAGGCGACGTCCCCCCCGATTTGGTGAAATGGTGCGGAAAACAGGGATGACGAAGACAAGGCACACCCCACAGCGTCTGCTTATCAATCCTGATGGCCGCATGGTGGCTATGTCTGTTTGTGAGTGTGTGCGTGCGTGTGTGTGTGTGTGTGTGTGTGTGTATGTCAGTGTGTTTGTGTCGGTGTGTGTGTGCGTCTTTGTTGGGTGGTGACCTCCTGTGAAATCTCAGTGTCCCTCATCTATCAGCCACTGAATGAAAGAGGGGGGGATATAGGAGGTGTTGAGGAGAGAGGGGGTGGAGTGGGGTGTTACCAGGGCCAGGAAGGAGGGAGGGTGAGGGTGGGGGGTGAGAAATAGCCTCCTCAACACCAGCCTCCCTCATCTCCTCAGATGCATAATTCAGTGTCTTTTCTCTCACAACATTTCGTCCTGCTTGCTATCTCCTCAGCCCCCGAACCATACAGCTGTCTGTCTGCTTGTCGGTCTGTCTGTCTGTCTGTCCATATGTCTGTCTGTCAGTCTTTCTCTCTCTTTCTCTGTCTCTCTGCCTATCTGTTTGCCTGTCCGACCCTCTGCCCATCTATCTGCCTGTCTTTTTGTCTGTCTGTCTGTCGGTCTGTCTGTCTGTCTCCCTGTCTGCCTGTCTCCCTGTCTGTCTCTTTGTCTGTTTGTCTTTCTGTCTGTCTCCCTGTCTGCCTGTCTCCCTGTCTACCTGTCTGTCTCCCTGTCTGCCTGTCTCCCTGTCTCCCTGTCTCCCTGTCTGTCTGTCTGTCTCCCTGTCTGCCTGTCTCCCTGTCTACCTGTCTGTCTCTCTGTCTGTTTGTCTTTCTGTCTGTCTCCCTGTCTGCCTGTCTCCCTGTCTACCTGTCTGTCTCTCTGTCTGTTTGTCTTTCTGTCTGTCTCCCTGTCTACCTGTCTGTCTCCCTGTCTGTCTGTCTGTCTGTCCTGCGTCTGGATCACTGAACAGGAAGCTGAGGCTCAGCTGGCATCAACTACCTGTCTACACTGTTCCTCTGGCCAGGGGGTCAAACTCATTTTGCCCTGCGAGCCACATTCAACTTCAGCGAGGTCTGTAGGGGCTGTATCCAGCCTTCAGCTGGGTTAAATTGTGCAGAAATAGTCCTCTATCCATAGTTTGGGGAACTGTCAGTGTCCCCTGACTGTCTGGCTTTTATTGTGGTGATTATTGGTGAGCTGGACATAAGATGTAGTGTAGATTATAATTTCTACACAGATTGGTTTCAGGCAAGTTTACTGAGTTGATGCTCTACCCCCATGAATATTATTCCTGAACCCGGTATGTTTGATACCTGTGGGCTCTTTCTGTCTTTCTATCTACCCATAAATATCCATCTCCCTTTTTCTCTCAATTCTTCTGTTTCATCCTTAGTTCCATCTTTCTCAGCATCTTTCTTACTCTGTACCTCACTGTCCCGCTTTCCTTCTCTCTGTTTCTGACACACCAGCTGTATAATTAATTTGGTTTGTTACGAGGCACGTGCGCAGCTAGGCCAGACAGATCCATGGGGTTTCAACCTAGCCCCACAGCCGGGTAGTGTTCTCTGTCAGGATTCAGCCCCGGGACTTGGCTGCGGATGAGCGCTGTCAGCACCCCTGTGCTGTTGTCTTGTCACAGCCTTGAGTCGACTCCCAGTGACGACGGTTTAGGGTTTGGTCTACTCATACAGTACATGGCCCTTTGGTGAACCGTTACACCATTCCCCTCTGCCATGCTCTGCCATGGCCTGAATAGGGAAAGGAGGACATGTATGGAGTGACACTGTTACAGCAACTTGTCTCTCCTCCCCTGTCTGGTAAAGAAAAGGTTTGACCATGGAAACGCTGGATGGCTCTTGATGCGTTCGTCTTTGCTCTCCTGATGGGCGTAATGTTCCTGAGATATACCATTGAACCTTCTTTCCCTGGTCTTGGTTGTCATGGGCAGTATGGTGATGATGAGGGGGTCGAGTAAAGGTGCTTGCTACAAGATTTCATGGGGAGGTGAAAAAGACTCCCATTCCTGGAGCAGCTGGCCCCTTGCTGGCCCTGCCTCATTGTCCATCCCCCACTCATCACCGCTACGCTGGCCCTGCCCCCATCGTCTGTCCCCCACTCATCACCGCTACGCTGGCCCTGCCCCCATCGTCTGTCCCCCACTCATCACCGCTGCGCTGGCCCTGCCCCCATCGTCCATCCCCCACTCATCACCGCTACGCTGGCCCTGCCCCCATCGTCTGTCCCCCACTCATCACCGCTGCGCTGGCCCTGCCCCCATCTGTTAACAATGTGACCTGCCATATGAAGCCTAATAAAGTCTTAACGATGTGACCTGTTAACGATGTGACCTGCCATATGCAGCCTAATAAAGTTTTAACGATGTGACCTGTTAAAGATGTGACCTGCCATACGCAGGCTAATAAAGTCTTAATGATGCAACCTTCCATATGAAGCCTCATAAAGTCTTAACGATGTGACCTGTTAACAATGTGACCTGCCATACTCTGCCGAATAAAGTCTTAACGATGTGACCTGCCATACGCAGCTGAATAAAATCTTAATGATGTGACCTGCCATACTCTGCCAAATAAAGTCTTAACAATGTGACCTGCCATACTCTGCCAAATAAAGTCTTAACAATGTGACCTGCCATACTCTGCCAAATAAAGTCTTAACAATGTGACCTGCCATACTCTGACAAATAAAGTCTTAACAATGTGACCTGCCATACTCTGCCAAATAAAGTCTTAACGATGTGACCTGTCATACGCAGCTGAATAAGGTCTTAATGATGTGACTTGTTAATGATGTCACCTGCCATATGCAGCCTAATAAAGTCTAAACAATGTGACCTGTTAACGATGTGACCTGCCATATGCAGCTGAATAAAGTCTTAATGATGTGACCTGTTAACGATGTGACCTGCCATACGCAGCTTAATAAAGTCTTAATGATGTGACCTGTTAACGATGTGACCTTCCATATGCAGCCTAATAAAGTCTTAACGATGTGACCTGTTAATGATGTGACCTGCCATACGCAGCCCAATATAGTCTTAACGATGTGACCTGTTAATGATGTGACCTGCCATACGCAGCCTAATAAAGTCTTAACGATGTGACCTGTTAACGATGTGACCTGCCATATGCAGCTGAATAAAGTCTTAATGATGTGACCTGTTAACGATGTGACCTGCCATACGCAGCCTAATAAAGTCTTAACGATGTGACCTGTTAACGATGTGACCTGCCATACGCAGCTTAATAAAGTCTTAATGATGTGACCTGTTAACGATGTGACCTGCCATACGCAGCCTAATAAAGTCTTAACGATGTGACCTGTTAACGATGTGACCTGCCATACGCAGCCTAATAAAGTTTTAAAGATGTGACCTGTTAACGATGTGACCTGCCATACGCAGCCTAATAAGACCATCATAAGACTAATTGTTTACATTATGTCCATTAATGAGGTATTAAGATATCATATAACCAAAAAATTGTGAATTTCCACATGCATCACATACAAGAGTTAATGCATTTCGTTAGTAGGAACAGGCCATCTATACTTCCTGGTTGTAAGCAAACCACAATATCCAGAATTTATAACAAACATAAACATAACAAATTCATAGTGAATTACAGTCATCCAAGGCAGTCACCATTTGACAATATCAAAATGAATTTTGAAAAGTCTACCTTCAACGGTGGGAACAGGGCTCCCATCAGGCAGTAGTTTTTACAAAGCCAAATAAAGTATGTCAGCCTTGCTATCCTTTATTGTTGTGATCAAAAGGAAGTCCAATGGCTCTACTGAACAAAGACAACCATATCTATTCACAACTACTGTGATGGAGCAATCAGCGTTACACAACGGCCTCAATAACTGATACAAAATATGAAAAAATATGGCATACATTTTTAGATGACACTCCAAGCAGAGTTTTAGGATAGATTTTCACAATGTTAGCTGGCCTGCACAGCTTAAAAGACCCTTACAGTGTGAACTGCCCGTTCTAGCAATGGAGCAATATCCCAGCAGCACCTTGTGGGGTTCAAATCAGCTCTTTGTCATTTGACCTAAGATCAAACATATCAGTCTACCATCTCCTCTCTGCCGGTCCGGTAACATCTGAGAATTCTTTAAAATAAAAAATAAACCCTGCTCACTGTCCCGGCTATCTGTTTTATTGATAGATGGGTGCTGGCGGTGACCTGGCCAAGGTTGACATGGCCGGCAAATTGGAGATGCCATAAAACAGAACCATTACGGTAGTCAGTCTTTCTAAAACATGCGTTCAGGATGGGGCAGAAAAACGTCAAGGTTGTCGGCATTTTCAAATGATGATAAAAAACATAATTCATAATACTGTTGGAGAAGCTGTGGTCTTCACTTTGAGCAAATTCACAGGAGGTCTAGGGGACCTTGCTTCAGACGTGGCTTTCATAGTCTTTAAGCAGACCACCAGAAAACAGCAGCTTGATAGACATTGGCTCAATCTGCAAATTTAAACAACCCATTTCCACCAACACCTTCCCCCCCTTATGTCTCATAAACAGAATTGCAAAGGGAGAAGGTAGGGGAGAAATCAAACGATAGGGGAGGCAGCATCGAGTGGTCGTGGCTTTGACGGCTGCTCTGGCACCCTCCATCTCCTGGCTGTTGTCCTCTGCCTCCGCCTCCACCTCTGCCTCCACCTCCACCGTGCAGCATTGCCAATGAAGAGATGGTGTTTGCACTTCTTAATAGGATAGAATCCTTCTTAATAGGATAGAATCCGCAGGATGTACATCTACCTCATGTTTAAGGGGGTAGTCTTTCTTCATGGTGAGGCCATTAGCTTGGCAGCTCTGACTTGTCATTTTCTAATTAAGTAGCCAGAAAGTAGGGCATATTTATTTCTTGGTCAGAAGTCACTGGGAACATTTTTTTGACTACACTCTGCCAGTTCCCGCTGGAGTCCTGTCTCCAGGGTCAAGCCTCTCGGTATTGGTATTCACAAAAAACTGAACAGTGATCAAAACGTGACATAGTAATGTCCCTCTCACTTGGACAATTTTGAACGGAGCATGTTCCAGGCTCACAAGCACTGTGCACAATGGCCCAGGAGGAGGTTAGAGGAACTGTGGTACCACATTACCTGCTGGTTCACCTTACACCCTACCCACTTTATACATTACCCACTGTTTCACCTTAAACATTTCCTGCTTTTAACATTACCTGCAGGTTCACCTTACACATTACCCACTTACACATTTCCTGCTGGTTCATTTTACACAGTTGCCACTATACACATTACCTGCTTGTTCACTTTACTCATTACCCGCTGTGCACATTACCTGCTGGTTCACTAAACACATTACAACTGTACATCCTTGTACTGCGTATTCAGTATATTGAAAGAATGACAGTGAAAATGTTAACATTGGATATATTAATTCATTCCTATAGATATGGATATTCAAACATATATACTACACATTATCCATTATACATTGGTTCAAACAGTAACAAACATGTAAGCAGGGTTGTAGATTTTGGGGTACAGTGGGGTCATGACCCCCCAATATTACAGTTAGGTCACTTTAACCCCCTGGGAAAAGGGAACATCGCATTGACCCTGACACCCCCCAACCCACACACACACACACACACAACCTGCATCACAACCCTATGCCCTTGCACACATTCCTGTCCGATTAGGATGAGGCTGTAGGTGGGTGGAGAGGTCGGGGCTGTGTGGCATTAACTCATGTACTTTACATTAAATCAATGTGTACGGCGAGTATTTATGAGGTAGCTGCTTAATGAGTGTATGAATATAGATGACACACAGGCTGCAGGGCTTAGAGGAGGATGTACAGATGAACCCTGCAACCCTGATAAAAACAGACACCCCCCCTCCCTACCTCTCTCTCTCTCTCTCTCTCTCTTTCTCTCTCTCTCCGGGGACACACACACATACATACAAACACACACAAACACACACACAGAGCAAAAAGCACGTAAACATGAACAAGAAGCAGACAGACACGCAACAGGGCCTGAGGGTCATTGGGCCCAGAGGAAGGTGATGGATTTCCAACCGGGATAATCAGATGGGGGGCATTACGGCCAACCCTTTAAGGAGACACCCAATCAGATGATCAGCATAATACTCTCTCTGACTGTTCAATTCAGTTTCTAGAATCCACATTTCCTTTAGCTTCATATTAAAATGATGGATGAAGCCCCGGCAGGTTGACTCTCCGGGTGAAGCCCCGGCAGGTTGACTCCCCGGTTGAAGCCCCGGCAGGTTGACTTTAATGACAGATTGACTCTCCTTGATTTAAAGGTAAAGGTGATAGATGTTGGCTTGATGGTGATGTTGAAGCTGGTAAGCTTTTGCCCCACTTTGCGTGAATGTGTGTGCATTAAGTTCCAACAGGTTTCATACATGTCTATCTAACTTACAGAGTGGGAGGAATAGATAGAGGAGAGAAAAAGGGCAGAGAGAGAGAGCAGGGGGACATGAGAGAGAGAGGAATAAGACTGAGGGAGAGGAGAGAGAGGAGAGAGGGAAGAGGAGAAGGATGGGAGAGGGAAGACAGGGACAGAGGAGGGGGAGAGGGAGACTGAAAAAGAGAGGGGAAAGGGAGACAGAGGGGAGATGGAGACAGAGGGGTGATAGGGAGACAGAGGGGTGATAGGGAGACAGAGGGGTGATAGGGAGACAGAGGGAGAGGGAGAGAGGAGAGGGGAAGAGTAAAAGCTGTGGAATTCAAATCCTTCCAGGTGTTCAGTGAATATGATTACCCACCTTCCATTGCTTCAGCGACATTTAAGACAGGCCATGTCCTCTTCAATCAACCTCCCTTTATTCCCCCCTACACCTCCCTCACCCCAGCTCCTCCAGCTCCTCTCTACACCTCCATCACCCCAGCTCCCCCAGCTCCTCTCTACACCTCCCTCACCCCAGCTCTTCCAACTCCTCTCTACACCTCCATCACCCCAGCTCCTCCAGCTCCTCTCTACACCTCCATCACCCCAGCTCCTCCAGCTCCTCTCTACACCTCCATCACCCCAGCTCCTCCAGCTCCTCTCTACACCTCCCTCACCCCAGCTCCCCCAGCTCCTCTCTACACCTCCCTCACCCCAGCTCCCCCAGCTCCTCTCTACACCTCCCTCACCCCACCTCATTTAGCACACCTCAAGTACCTTTTATCTTTCTTTCAGTCAGTCCATATTTGAATTAGGCATTCAAAGCATGAAAGTATTCTTAAAACGTATCTTGAATACCCTTCGTCTCATTGTGAGTCTTGACTGGTTTTATAAAGGTGATGAGAAATTGCCAGTGAACGTACGGTACATAACCCCATGTGTTGTCTTTTCATTCTCTCTCCACCTTCTATCCCTCTCTCCCGCCCCCCCCCCCTCTCTCTCTTAATCTCTTTCCTTCTCTCACTCCATCTATCTTACCCTCATTAGTCTTCTACCACCCCTCTCTTATAAATCTCTAAGGTCATTGTGTTTGTGTTTCTCTCCGTTTCACCTGGTCTTCTCGTGACTTGCAGCGGCATGTCCTGCTGGAGGTCTACCAGTCGCTACACTGGCGGAACGACTGATGATACATATTTGATGTCTGACATAAAAAATTCAAAGAATCCGTTCTCCTTCTTTATTCTGAGACTCAGGGAAAAAAAAACAAGCCTCAATAATGGATGAGAAAAAGGTTGGCTAAGAAAAGAGAGGAGAGAAGTCGGGTCGAGGGACTGAGATCGGGGAGGGTCGGAGAGAGGGATGAAAGGACGGGGTGGGGTGCTTGGAGAGTGAGGAAGACGGATGGATGGACAGATTTAGTGAGGTAAAGTAAATGAAGGGAAATTGAGAGAGGGAGAAAGAGAGAGGAGGAAAGGGGAGGGAGAAAAAGAGAGGGAGAAAGCCAGAGACAGTGACAGATGGAAGAAAGAGCTTGGTGTTTGAGGGCCCAGATTGACTGTGCGTTTGCAAGCAGGTCAAGGTGGTTTGACCCAGGGGGGCAGTGGAACACGTCTCCCCAGATGCAGCCTCTGTCCCTGGGTAGAGGCCAGGTAAACATAGCAGACTGGACCAGGTGCTCAGCTCACATTCATAGTCACGTACAGCCAGCAGACCAGGACCCTGGCCCATGCTTCCCCAGTGTCAGACACGCACGGACACCGAGGCTCTCATCATCTTAACACTGTGTGTGTTTATATGGCTGTGTGTGTGTGTGTGTCCGCGCACGTGCATGTGTATGTGTACATAAAGTAGAGTGGGTGGATGTGTGTGTGTGAACTGAAATGTCTCCATGCATATATCACGATATAATTACATTTTTGACCCTATGACAAAACATCCTATGCTGGGGGAGAAAAAACGTTATCCCGGAAGCTGAAACCTTTCCTGTGGTATTCCCAAAGTCCTCTTGAAGACGTAGGAATTGCCTGGTATGGGAGTGGAGCGATGAAGCAGCGCTGACCAACCCACCCCAAAAGCCATTTGATTCCATGGCTACTAACACAGTCATGTTAATACCCTTCCATATCGTTTACTCTCTCCCACTCGTTCTCTCCCCCTCGTTCTCTCCCCCACGCTCTCTGCCTCACTCTCTCCCACTCACATTCTCACACCTCCCGGGATATCCGCGCCTGTCCCACCACATCCCCATCCATAACACACCCGCAAACAAACTGTATGCATCCCAATAGCCGCTGAAGGAGCCCGTCTGTCCATCATTATTATATTACATTTGAACGGGAGGCTCCCACACCATCTGTTTGACTGGGTGTCGTCAAGGACAAGCTCTGGTTCCCAAACGCTGTCAGGGAAGAGAAAACAGGAGCGCAGTCACTTAGTGGTGTGGTGTAGAATGCTAACGTGCTTTTAAATCCACAACCACTACCGGTCGGTATTAGTGTGAGTGTGTGTGTGTGTGTGTTTGCGTGTGTGTGTGTGTCTCTGTGCGCACGTGTGTGTGTGTGTGTGTGTGTGTGTGTGTAATTGTCTGTTTGCCCTGTTAACCATGGAGAATGTAATCTTCTTCTAAATAGGCCTGCATGCATTTCACCAAGAGGCAGCTGGTAGAACACGTTTTCCAAGCACTAATAATACACTGTTAGCCTGCAGATATGACAGTAATTTCTGTAATTCCACGCCGGTCTTAGAGCCCGCCTAACAACGACGACCCTGGCTGACTGGCCGAGCAATGTCACTCTGCCATCTAGTGGCACAAATAAGTACATTCAACACTACACCCAGCTCACATTTCGCTCCAACAGTCCCACAGGCCTTCTCACCAGGAAAAATGTGACCCTGTCGGTCATCAATACTGACTGTGGAACACAGTGCTGTGCTCCCCCTGCTGAGAGGGGTTTTCAGACTGCACAGCATGCAGAGGAACAGCAAACTACTACAATGAATGGAATGGAAAAGTATCAATGGCCTGGAGCTCTGACTGGCTCCGTCAAAAAAGATGACTGTTAGAGCTCAGAGAAACATTTCTAGAGCAGTGCCTCACCCTCCCTCTCTCTCTATCTCTCTCTCACTCCCCTTTCCTTTCCCTCTCTCACTCTCGCTTTCCATCTCTCGCTCTCCCTCTCTCACTGTTGCTCTCCCACGTTCTTTGTACTGTATCTCTCTCCCTCTTCTTCTTTATCTAGTTCTCTAAATCTACCTCTCTCTATCTAGATCTCTCTCACTCTCCTTCCATCTCTCTCTCTCTTTATTCTCCCATTCCCTCTGCCTCTCCCTTCCTTCTTCCCAAGCTGTTACTGACATCCTTCTTAAATGGCACCTGATGCTTTAGGGTGAGGCATGGGGGCCAGTGAAAGGGGTCAGGTAAAACTGATCAAAACTAGGACAAGAGAGGAAGAGGTTTTGGCCATAAACCACTTCCCTCCAACCACAGCCATAAATACCTTGGATCGCTGCGAGGCAGAACACATTGTACAAACATGGAGAGAGACAGAGACACTTGCATAGGCACACACACACACCAATCACAGGCAAACAATGACATATGTCTCATTAGCCTGGCATGCCACAGCTTTCTAAGGACAGTAGTGTAAACACACAGAGATAACGACAAACAGGATGGAAAGTAACACTGGGAACTGTTCACTGGGCCAAGGCCTGTACCCTGGGAAACTGAGACTGTTCACT
>JACXGI010018899.1:0-12698 GCA_016801175.1 Esox masquinongy
TGTGTAGCCTGCAGAACTAGACTGAGAGACCATTTAAAGGCCTTTGCAGGTGTTTTGAGTTAATTAGCTGATTAGAGTGTGGCACCAGGTGTCTTCAATATTGAACCTATTCACAATATTCTAATTTTCTGAGATACTGAATTTGGGGTTTTCATTAGTTGTCAGTTATAATCATCAAAATTAAAAGAAATAAACACTTCAAATATATCAGTCTGTGTGGAATGAATGTATACATTGTACAAGTTTCACTTTTTGGATGGAATTACTGAAATAAATAAACTTTTTGATGATATTCTAATTTTATGACCAGCACCTGTATGCCACAAAGAATTAAGGCAGTTCTGAAGGTGAAAGAGGGTCTGACCCAGTACTAGCAGGGTGTACCTAATAAAGTGGCCGGTGAGTGGGTATATATACAACCCCATTTCCAAAAAGTTGGGACGCTGTATAAAATGTAAAGAAAAACAAAATGTGGTGATTTTCAAATCATTTAAACCCTATATTTATGTATATGTATAAATAATCCAGATGGTTTTGTCTGGCTGCTTGAAAGTGTGACATGGATCATGCTCAGAAATGTTTTTTTTTGGTACTCCTGCACCAATTTAAATATTTAAGGGAATCCAAAACAGCCAATTCTGGTGTAAGAAAATCAGTTGAAAATTATTAGGACTCGCAATATTTTGTTAAAGAATGAAAAGGATTTACACAACAAAGCTAAAAGGTACTTTGAATACTCACCATAATGAAAAAAAATCTCCAAGAGATAGGCTGGACTGCAAGATGCAAAAACTAAAAAACAGAATTGCCTAAAAGTATGTAAAAGAGAATGTAGAGTTCTGGAAAATGGTACTGCGAACAGATAAAACAGTGATGCCAGAGTAATGGTAAGAGGAAAGTGTGGAGAAAAGAGGAGCTGACCTCATCTGTGAAACATAGTGGATGGGACATTATGTTTTGGGCATAATGCCTGTGATTTTAATTTACCAGTCTTCACTGATAGTGTAACTGCTAAAGGCAACAGCAGAAGGAATTCTAGCAAGTACAAAAGCATCTACTCAGTTACAACCAGTGGCCTCCAAACTCATTGGACAATACCTCATCTCACACAAGGACAATGACAAAGAAACACTGCCATAGGTACCAATGAGTTTTTCAGGGCCTGAATTATAGGTGTTTTAAGTGGGCAAGTCAATGACCTGATCTATTCACAAAACATGCTGTAGTGTAGAAATGGTTTGTCCAATACGGATGAAAATACATTCAAGCTATTAGTCTGTGCTACAGTCATTCGATCATTCCAAAGACAAAGTGCTGACATACAAAGCCCCCTCAGAAAAAGTGTCACTTTACAGATAATTTTCACGGTGTTACATTGCACTGCACATGGCAAGATGCTCTTTTGATGTTCCAACGGTGGTTAAAACCACAGGTTTATAAGTTAAATTTACACTGAAGTTGTTTTGGAAAGAAAAAGATAAAAAATCTTTACCCTGTAAGATAATTGCCATGCGGGTAGGGTACAAGTCCTGGTGTAATTTAAATATCTATTTTAGGAACAGTAAGTCAACCACTTATGTAGATGGCCTATCTTGTCCAATTATTTTCGTCATTGCATGATCAACATACTTTGAACAGAAAGCAACTTGGAGATAATTCTGTCACATGAAAAATTTTAAAAATGTTCATAACCCTAGTGTATATGACCTCAGGGATTCACTTGTCTGCATCGTAGCAAACAACAGGAGAGGTGTTTAAATCAGTGATGAATAATGTAATACTTAGGCATTTTATTTTTGTGACTTTAATTAATAGATTGTTCAATACTACACTGTAAAAAATAAATGTTATTTTACAGTAATTTACTTTAAATTTTACATGTAATTCTCTATTTCAGAATGACAGTCAAATTCTGTTTTAAATTACACATTAAACTTCATTTAACATTTGTTCTATAAAATAACTGGAAAAATCTGTTATCAGGAAACACAAGAATTATCAGTTTTTTCACAGACTTTGATTCGCAGTATACAAAAAAACCTGTATAAATACAGAGTATTTCTGTTTTATTATTGATATCCCAGCATGCTTTGTGGCAATTCATTTTGTTAATGTTTATGTTTGTTGAAATTGATATGAAGGTGACAGAGCTTTGTTTTTTTTGCCATCTTATTCTTTATGTACAGTGTTACCCTTTGGAATGTTTTTTGGGGATTATGGTCGTGTTTGTGTGCCAACCATAGAAAAGAAGACGATTCTATTTGGTGTGATTTGTTGCTTTATTTGTATTGCTTTGGGAGATCAGACTTGCATATTTCTGCCAACTGTGTTTCTGGTAGAAGTTGGTAAGGTGTGAGTCATCAAAATACAAATAGCTAATGTATAAATGCATTGAACTTGATGAACAAACATTTCTAAAAGCTTTTGATGACAGCAACAAAAGGGAGAATTTGGGGTAGAAAATGAATTCTTGCTGTCAAATTACATCAATATACTTTATTTGAAGTTAAGTAAATTTCCGTATTTCTACAGATTAATAATGTAATTTTACGCTATATAATTTTACTGTTTTTTAACAGTATTTTCCGGCACCCCAGCTGCCAAAAAATTACATTTTTTTACACTTTTTTTTTTTACAATGTAGGCACTCTAATATATGTAATATATACTACATGTTGTATATTTACAGCAGATTGTCCTATGCTATGCCCTCTCGGTCTTATTCTACTACCCTGTTTTTGCAAATGTTCCACAGGGAGGTTATCTTTAGAAAGACTCATGTTTTTGTCATATTTCAGTCACATTTCCCAAAGCAGCACCCTTCCTACGGTTAGAAGTGAGCTTCGAGAAAGGGTTACAGTAATCACAGTTTTTTCTTATTCTATCCATTCAACACAATATGCATATTCACAAAAAAAGCAAAGGTTTGTCTGGTTTTACCACAATAGACTGTGATGAAACTAAATACTACCACAGAAAAATAGTAAAAATGCAACTCTTGCAAAAGAGATTTCACTTCCCCTGGTTGGGCACGTTTTCCAATGGTATGAGAACATATGATATTCAGTCTGTCTGTCCTCAACTAGACTCTAACGGTCAGGGATTTGTCTTATCACAGGCTCATGACATTTACACTTTCAACGGTTTTCACTTTATGTTTTTATTGGTTTTCTCTTAGAGCATTCCCTACTGCACTGCACATAAACAAATAAAATCTGCAAAATAGTAAACATAGAATAGCTCTAATAGTTAAGCCAAGAACAAGCTAGAAATTAAGACGTGTGAGCCAAAGTAATGTCATATTTTCCCCGATTATATTTATATCACAGTCCCTGGACATGGCCACCTGTTCCTTAAAGATGTAGTCTGCGATTTCTCACTACTGGTTGGTAAAGTGGTGCTGTCGATTCAAAAAGGTTCCCTGAAAATTGTTTACTATGTCATAAGCCAATTTTTTCCCCAAGTCATGAAAACCACTCGCTTTCAAACTTGGAATTTCATGGCCAGCTGAGATATGGTAATGATTTTTCCTATATATTGTGCTTTTTCCTATATATTGTGATTTTTCCTATATAAATAACATATGTATTACATATCCAGCCAAATGTATTTTGTTAATCGCAGTAGTCCCAGACTGCATCTTTAAGCTATATTTTTATAGATCCTCTTTACCTAAAATATGAGAGGATTCAGTTCCTGTATTTTTTACTTCTTCTTTTTGGTCGCTTCATAGTGGTAAGTGGAGAGAGGTGAGAAACGAGGGAGTGACTACAAGGAGAGTGCGTGTCCTGGCCCTGTGAAGGTGTTTCAGGTGGTCTGCATTTTCATTGGTAACAATGGGTCATGTCAGCGCAACTACTAATTATTATGTGAGTAACAGTCTTGTTATCCTGCACACTGATAAATGTTGGTAAATGGATGAAAATAATCTATCCTATTTTAATGTTTAGCTGAGAAATTACATTACAGTCTGTGTAATTACATTATACCATAATGGGCAGATTTATGTTGTTCTTTATGACCACAATTGAAAACCATATGGGAGAAAATACATTTAAAATATACATTTTGAGGCATGTGGAAATAGAAAAGAAAAATTTGCTCAATAGTGGTTTTATGCAACAAAAAATATATATGTAACACATTTGTAAATATATTTGAAATGTATAGAGTTGTTTGGAAATAATGATTGGGAATTGTATTTAGATATTTTTTAAGTATTTTAGATTTTTCACATACAGTGCTCTTTGAAAGTTTGTGAACCCTACTGGGATGGTCTTATTTTTGTACAAAATATTAAAGTAAACTAATAAAATCCATATCTAAACCCCAATTTGTAATAAAGACATCCCAAATAAAGGACACCAAAAACATGATATCCTTTCATTGTTCATTCAACAAAACTGGTTTAGATAATAAAAATTGGGATTTTTTTTGGTGCTAAAATATACACTTCCGTATATTTTTATGAATGCTAATCCGAGTTAATAATTTTAAAAGGCTATGTGATCATTAGAAAACCCTTTGAAATAATGCTAGCACAGCTGAAAACGGTTGTGCTGATTAAAGAAGCAATAAAACTGTCCTTGTTTAGACTAGTTGATTATCTGAAGCATCAGCAATTGTGGGTTTGATTACAGGCTCAAAATCATGTGTCTAGTATAGAGTGTCTAGTTTGAGAAACAGATGCCTCACAGGCAGAGTTGGGGAGTAACGGATAACAAGGATTACAAAGAAACAGTAACTGTAATCCGTTACGTTACCAACAAAAATATTGTAATCGGATTACAGATACTTTTGGAAAAAAAATATGATTACTTTTGGATTACTTCAATTGAAAAAGAATAGGTGCGCGAAATAATTATGACACGTTGAATGTTTGAGTTTATTATTTAATGTTATAAAAACATCGTTATTTGAACCAAAATATGCGCGCCTCAGTTGTGTGTGTGATCATCATGCGCGCAAAGGTGGACGCGCATAACGGAGGAAGCGCTAGTTTAAAATAGCAGTAATTTCTAGTGATTTCAACCTTAGTAGTAATTTGTAGTGATTTCTACCACTAGATGTACCAACTTCCCAATTTATTTCTGGTAATCAGTAAAACAAAACTATTTTACCTCTTGGTCTCTCCAAAGGTTATACTAGTAATTCCTTAGTGAGGCATTCTTAAATATATAAATGTGTCTAGTATATTTTTATAGCTTTCTGATTCAGAAAGTGGTCACAAAAGCATCTACAGCTCTGGAAAAAATGAAGAGACCACTGCAAAATTATCAGTTTCTCTGGTTTTACTATTCATAGGTGTGTGTTTGAGTGAAATGAACATTTTTGTTTTATTCTATAAACTACTGACAACATTACACCCAAATTCCAAATAAAAATATAGTAATTTAGAGTGTTTATTTGTAGAAAACAACAACTGGTCAAAATAACCAAAAAAAAGATGCATTGTATTCAGACCTCAAATAATGCAAAGAAAACAAATTCATATTCATTTTTCAACAACAAAATACTAATGTTTTAACTTAGGAAGAGTTCACAAATCAATATTTGGTGGAATAATCCTGATTTTTAATCACTGCTTCCATGTGTCTTGGCATTCTCTCCAACAGTCTGTCACAGTCTGTTGGGTGACTTTATGCCACTCCTGGCACAAAAACTCAAGTAGCTCGGCTTTGTTTGATGGCCTGTGACCATCCATCTTCCTCTTCATCAAATTCCAGAGGTTTTCAATGGAATTCAGGTATGGAGATTGGGCTAGCCATGACAGGGTCCTGATCTGGTGGTCCTCCATCTACACCTTGATTGACCTGGCTGTGTGGCATGGAGCATTGCCCTGCTAGAAAAAACAATACTCAGAGTTGGGGAACATTGTCAAAGCAGAAGGAAGCAGGTGTTTTTCCAGGATAACTTTGTACTTGGCTTGATTCATGCATCCTTCACAAAGACAAATCTGCCTGATTCCAGCCTTGTTGAAGCATCCCGACCCTGCACCAAATTTCACAGTGGGTGCGAGACACTGTGGCTTGTAGGCCTCTCCAGTTCTCTGTCTAACCATTAGATGACCAGGTGTTGGGCAAAGATGAAAATTTGATTAGTCAGAGAAGATGACCTTACTCCATTCCTCTACAGTCCAATCCTTATGGTCTTTTGTAAACTTCAGCCTGACTCTTCTTTGTTTCTCATTGAAGGGCTTTTTTCTAGCTTTGCACAACTTCAGCCCTGCCCCTAGGAGCCTGTTATGAACCGTTCTCGCCGTGCACTTCAACCCATCTGCTGTTTGCCATTCTTTTTGTAGGTCACTTGATGTCATCCTACGGTTGTTGAGTGACATTTGAATGAGTTGATGGTCATCTCGGTCAGTGGACAGCCATTTTCGCCAGTCTGTAGCTTTGTTGTCCCCAATGTCTGTTGCTTGACCTTGTTCTTATGAACCGCCATCTTTGAAATTTTCAAGATGGAAGCAACCTGATGCTCACTGTATCCATCTGCCAGTAAAGCCAGAATTGAATCCTCACTCAAAGCTTTTCTTTTCAACTCTTTTGTCATGCTGAATAGTTATTTTTTTTATTCAAATTACCTTTGAAGTACTACTTGCACTGTTTTTGCCATCCAGCTGGTCCTATTGCAAGAGGATAGTGATGACCACAGCAGTGGTTTTTATACTTTTCCTCGTTAAATTAGATTTGGTTCATGTAATCATGTAGAGATGCTGATTTTAGAAAAATTTGGAGTGGTCTCTTAATTTTTTCCAGAGCTGTATATCTCCAAGGTACAGTTTTTACATAGGATTTGGCATTAGAGCTCATCATTTAACAGCTTATGAAACAAATACGTTTTAAAAATAGTACATTATCACATATTCCAATATTATTCAAGTCGTTACTAAGGAGCTCATAAATGTAACCAACATTTCTTGAGGTGATCAGAATAGTTGAATTCTTTGTGAAACAGAAGCTTCTAGAAAAGCAGTCTGATACCTCTTGATTTTAGATGTATGTGAACATTATCAAGAGTGGTGATCAAATTAGCTGATTTGCATTGTAAAGTCAAAAGAGAAACACTATTGACACATGTTGCCCCAACACGGTCTCATTAATGTTGAATAACTCATGAATAATCAGAGTCCATAACATCTTCAAAAGAAAACCTATTTATTTAGGCCTATTTAGGAGCAAGCAAGCAATGAAAACGTGCATTGTACTAAAGAAAGCCCACACTAAAGTATTGTAAGATGTAGACTAGTGCTTCTTTAACGTCTGAAGGTGGAGGCAGGATACAGGTGCAGGGAGAACAGAGAACTCTGGCAAAACATGAAACTACAACTAGTGTTACAGGTGGCAACTAAATACAAATACATGACCAACAACACACATGAGGGAAGAAAGAACTTAAATAGTGGCAGTGTGCAGAATAACTACAATGAACAGGTGTGCGTGCTGCAAATGAGTGAGAGGGCGTTGGATCTCACTGGCGTGGCAGGCCTTCCCAATGCCTGCATTTGTTAGTGCCTCTAGAGCACTTCTTGCAGAAGGTGATTACAGAGAGTTGGAATGAGATGTAGACAGTTTCTAACACACAGTAAGTTAGCAAAACAAGTGTTTATAACCAATATTAAAACTCCTGCAATTTTGTTCTGCATAGTAAGTTGCTAAAATGTGTATTAATAACTTATTTATAAGGTTATACTGTTTTCAAGATTATCTTCTTCCATAACCGCAGGTCTCACAGTTTTTCAAGTACCATAGATTGTTTTAACTAGCTAACCTCCATTCCTCTCCCTCTGCTATGTCTCCAGATGGATGGACTTGAAGACTATAGCTTGTCACCTGACATAGACTTCAGCCCAGCCATTGCAGAACCCTGCAACCATGATGGTATCATGGACTTTACCCGGAGCTACTCCCCTGTGGTCTACAGCCTGGTGTTTGTGCTGGCACTGGTGGGTAATGTTCTAGTGCTGTGTGTGGTGAGGCGCTATCGCATTGCCCAGAGGGGTGGTGGTTGCTCCTTCTCCCTCACTGACACCTTCCTGCTCCACCTGGCCATATCTGACCTCTTACTGGCCTTCATGCTGCCCCTGTTCGCTTTCCAATGGGCCTACCAGTGGATGTTTAGCAC
The DNA here is from genome assembly GCA_016801175.1 of Esox masquinongy. NCBI lineage: Eukaryota > Metazoa > Chordata > Actinopteri > Esociformes > Esocidae > Esox > Esox masquinongy. The sequence goes on from JACXGI010018899.1 coordinate 8,125, forward strand.
AGCTGTCTGCAAGATCTCCGGAGCCCTGTTCTCTCTAAACCTCTACAGCGGCATCCTTTTCCTGGCCTGCATCAGCTTTGACCGTTACCTGGCCATCGTCCACGCTGTCAGCACCGGCTGGAAGCGCAACACCTGCCACGCCCAGATTGTATGTGCCCTAATCTGGACAGTGTGCCTTGGGCTGAGCGGGGTGGACATCACCTTTAGACAGGTGGTGGAGGTAAATGTGGGGCGCTCCAGAGACTCAGTGGATCAGAAAATGTGGGTGTGCCAGAGAGTGTTCCCCCACAGCACAGTCCAGTGGCAGGTGGGGCTGACGCTGGTCAACTTGGTGCTGGGCTTTGGGCTCCCATTGCTGGTCATGCTATACTGCTACATCCGTATCTTCCGCTCCTTGTGCAACGCTTCTCGCCGACAGAAGAGGAAGTCCCTGCGCCTCATTGTCTCTTTGGTGTCTGTGTTCATACTCTGCTGGGCACCCTACAACACCTTTAATTTAGTGGAAAGCCTGCAGAAGTTGGGTGTGATTAGTGGGGGCTGCCAGTTTGGCCGTACGGTGGACATCGGGATCCTAGTGTCTGAGAGTTTGGGGCTGTCACATTGCGCCCTGAATCCGCTGTTGTATGTCTTTGTGGGTGTCAAATTTAGGAAGGAGCTGGCCAAGATGTGTAAGGGGCTACTGGGCCAGAGGTTCTGTCCAGGAATGGAAGAATGGGTAGGACAAAGGAAGACACGAAGGCCCACTGGGTCCTTCAGCTCAGAGAGTGAGAACACCTCCTACTTCTCTGTCATGGTATGAGCATGGAGTGGGGAAGGGTCAGGGGTGGAACAGAGAGACTGTAACAGAAAAAGAGTGAGGAGTAGGATAAAAGATCAATGTGGGACAGGAACAATATACTGTTAAGTAAAAAGATGACAGATTTTGAATGTGATTCACTCCTCTGGTGCTTTCAGATTTTGGCTCACTCTTTAATTAGCTCTTGTATTATAACAATACAGTTTTATTTGTTTCATATTTGTTTTTTAATATCCATCCAATCACATAGCCTGCAATGTTGTCCCATATACAATGCAGTCCAGAAATATTTGGACAATGAGCAATTTTTGTCAAATATATTTAGAACAATGAATAAAAGTGCAGAGAGTTAGCTTTAATTTTTGAATATTTTCCTCCTTATCGGATGAAGTATTTAGAAATAATAGCACATTTTGTGCATAGTCCCCACATTTAAGGGCACTGAAAGTATTTGGACAATTGGCTACAGAGTGGATACCAGCTCATATGTACAGAAACATATTGTCTGCTCAACAAAATGCCACAGAAGTCATTAGACTACACTTCACCTTGCAGCAGGGAAAATGACCCCTGCTATTGCCTGACTAGGAGTTTTTCAGGGTCAAAAACTGCAATGTTCTTGACTGGCGAAGTCAAACACCCGATCTGAATCCAATTGAGCATGTGTTTCACTTGGTGACAACATAACTCAAGTCAAAAATTCTGCAAAGCAAACAGTAAAACCTTTGCTGATATCAGTGGCAGACTTTAGGCAGTACTAAATTTAAAAACTTAATTTAAGATTATTTAAATGTGTCCAATTCCTTTTGGTCTCCTAAAATGGGGGTTGGGGTACATATAAAATGGGCTGGAATTCATGCAGAGGTCACTGTTTATGGATATACAGCAAATAACCTCAAATTAAAGATGACATACACTTCAATCTCTTAGTCGTTGTTTCTTTTCAAATCAAATGTGCTGGAGTACAGAGCCAAAACAACAAAATATAAAATACTGTCGAAATGAACTGCACTGTATCTGTGGAGTGAGGAAATGATCATCTTCTTTGTTTTTTCTACTTATTTCATAATCTCTTGTGAAAGATGATTTCTGTGAAAGAAGGAAACCTACTCCCTCAAAAGAGCCACATCATCACTATATATGTTACTCATACGTAGCCTTGTGGTTCTGAAGGTTGCAAATACTTTTATACTTCAGTTATTTTCAGGAGCAAAGATACAGTATGTTTTTCGGTTGATTGCTTTATTTTGTCACTTGAAGACATGAAGATGTCCAAGTTGTAAAAAAACATTTTCAAATGTTCTTTTTTGATCAGATAAGTCTGAATTAGTACGCATAGCAGACATGTACAGTGGATATAAAAAGTCTACACACCCCTGTTAAAATGCCAGGTTCTTGTGATGTAAAGGAATGAGACAAAGATAAATCATGTCAGAACTTTTTCCACCTTTAATGTGACCTATAACGTGAACAATTCAATTGAAAAACAAACTGAAGTCTTTGAGGGGGAAAAATAAAAAATAAAAAACTCACAATAACCTGGTTGCATAAGTGTACACACCCTTAAACTAATACTTTGTTGAAGCATCTTTTGATTTTATTACAGCACTCAGTCTTTTTGGGTAGGAGTCTATTAGCATGGCACATCTTGATGTGGCAATATTTGCCCACACTTCTTGGCAAAAGCGCTCCAAATCTGTCAGACTGCAAGGACATCTCCTGTGCACAGCCCTCTTCAGATCACCCCACAGATGTTCAATTGGATTCAGGTCTGGGCTCTGGCTGGGCCATTCCAAAACGTTAATCTTCTTCTGGTGAAGCCATGCTTTTGTGGATTTGGATGTGGGCTTTGGGTCATTGTCATGCTGAAAGGTGAACTTCCTCTTCATCTTCAGCTTTCTAACGGATGCCTGAAGGTTTTGTGCCAAAATTGCCTGGTATTTGGAACTGTTCATACTACCCTCCACCCTGACTAAGGCCCCGGTTCCAGCTGAAGAAAAACAGCCCCAAAGCATGATGCTGCCACCACCATGCTTCACTGTGGGTATGGTGTTCTTTGGGTGGTGTGCGGTGTTGTTTTTGTGCCAAAAATACCATTTGGAATTATGGCCAAAAAGTTCAACCTTGGTTTCATCAGACCATAATGTCACATCCTGGCTATGCCCCTAGCCATCTCTGCACTGGGTTGGGGCCATGGTCAGGACAGGACAGCAGGCGGTGGCTCTAGGCACCTCTATTCATTTTGGTCTCCCCAATTGGAGGCAGGTATAGATTATTGCCTCCAATTGGGGATCCTACTTATGTTCATGTTTGGCCACACCCGGTGTGGTTCATTTTGGTTTTATGTCTGTACATACTGCCCCACGTCACTGGTTGCTGCTTTTGTTTTGTTTCTTTTTATTAAAACATAATAAAAATGTCAACTACTCTCGTTTCTCTGCGCCTGTGTCCCACATCCACAACCGTGACACATAACACATTTTCCCACGTGCTTTTGGGAGACTTGATGTTTGTTTTTGCAAACTTCAGCCGGGCTTGGATGTTTTTCTTTGTAAGAAAAGGCTTCCATCTTGCCACCCTCCCCATAGCCCACTCATATGAAGAATACGAGAGATTGTTGTCACATGTAGCACACAGCCAGTACTTGCCAGAAATTCCTGCAGTTCCTTTAATGTTGCTGTAGGCCTCTTGGAAGCCTCCCTGATCAGTTTTCTTTTTGTCTTTTCATCAATTTTGGAGGGACGTCCAGTTCTTGGTAATGTCTCTGTTGAGCCATATTTTCTCCACTTGATGGTGACTGTCTTCGCTGTGTTCCATGGTATATCTAATGCTTTGGAAATTCTTTTGTACCCTTCTCCTGACTGATATCTTTCAACAATGAGATCCCTCTGATGCTTTGGAAGCTCTCTGTGGACCATGGCTTTTGCTCTGAGATGCAACTAAGAAAATGTCAGGAAAACTCTACTAGAACAGCTGAACTTTATTTGTGATTAATCAGAGTCACTTTAAATGATGGCAGGTGTGTAATGACTTCTATTTAACATGAGTTTGAATGTGGTTGGTTAATTCTGAACACAGCCACATCCCCAGTTATAAGAGTGTGTGCACACTTATGCAACCAGGTTATTGTAAGGTTTTTATTTTTCATTTTTCCCCCTCGAAGATTTCAGTTAGTTTTTCAATTGAATTGTTCACATTATGGCTCACATTAAAAGTGGAAAAAGTTCTGACATGATTTATCTTCGTCTCATTCTTTTACATCACAAAAACCTGCCAGTTTAACAGGGGTGTGTAGACTTTTTATATCCACTGTACATAGCATTTGTTTACATTTTTTGCTATGTTGTGTGGTGTCAGACTCAATTATCAAAGGAAATGTATTTTCTTGTATATCAATAAAAATGTGTTAATATGTTGTTAGACCTCTGTATATTTGTTTATGGATGTTTTATATATTTAATTTTTTAATATATGCAATGTTAACACTAGTTTTCATCAATATATGAATTATAAACAAGAATTTACAATTATTTGTAAAGAATTTACCATTTATCATTGCTCCTATAATAATTAATAATTATTCTTCATCTTCATCTTCATCTTCATCCGCTTATCCGGTATCGGGTCGCGGGGGCAGCAGCTCCAGCAGGGGACCCCAAACTTCCCTTTCCCGAGCGACATTTGCCAGCTCTGACTGGGGGATCCCGAGGCGTTCCCAGGCCAGTGTCGAAATATAATCTCTCCACCTAGTCCTGGGCCTACCCCGAGGTCTCCTCCC
>JACXGI010018900.1:0-12697 GCA_016801175.1 Esox masquinongy
AAAAAAAAAAAAAAAAAAAAAAAACAATGTCTACAGAAATATGTCATTATAACAAGATCCATTTTAATTGGCATTTTAGAAATGGCATAGCTTGCGAAAAGACTGTCTCTGGCATGTGGTCCAGTGTGGAAGGGACTCCACAGTCGAGTGGAGACAGATCTGAGGAGGTGTAAATGATCTGACAGAGGACTCAGTGGAGCTGACACCAAACTCACAAGAAACCATCTGGTCCTTTCATCGTCAGAAATAAAGATAGAGGATGAGAAAGAGAGGAAGCTCAGGAGAGACAGACATAGGGGAAGGTAGACAGGGAAAGAGGTAGAGAGAGCTGAAGTGAGAGACAGAGAGGGAGAAAGAGATGGGGCAAGAGAGAAAGAGAGAGGGATAGAGGCAAGGAGAGACTGAGAAATGACAAAAGCATGACAGCCCAAGAACATTGCTTGAGTCAATACTGTCTATGAAAGCAATATTTTTTTAGCAAACAATGTGGGGAATCTGGGAATACACTAAAACCAATGACCCAGGATGCTGTTTACATTGCTTGGCTACTCAAACTCCTTATCCTGACCAAATGACACCACAGCTAAAGACGTTTGTTTCATTTCGGAACGGATTCAAATACTTCAAATACCTCAGAAACATTTAATACATCACAAAAAAACTAGCTGAATGTTCTAATTTGTCCCTAAAAACAGTGTTTTATTTGATGGTCAACAGCCAAAACACACAAGGGTAAAGCATAATGTAGAAAATATTTTAATGGCTTTGATCAATTAGAGGTAATGCAACCCTTTTGATTGTCAGAACCCTCCTCAGGTTGAACCATTCGTATTGACCCAGTCTGATATTCAATTTAATGATTTAATAAAGTGAATCCAACACATGCTGTAACAACAGTTCTACTAATTTCTCTTGGTCATGCTAGCCCAATGCATGAATCACCATCAGTAGGGCATTCACTGCAGCAACGTACTTTCACTCTTCCAGAGATGGGGAAGAATATCAACCAGGACAAAACTCTGAGTTTGATGAAGTATGTGGAAGAGTATCATCAGACAGTCAACTCCATAGAATCTCCTCTGGTCCAGTCTGAGACGGAAAAACACCGCAAAGACGCGCAACCTCAAGCAAGGCATGGTGAGGTCAAGAGCAATGGGCACATAGGTAGATGTATGGATCACGTGTAGTGTATCGATCATGTGATCGGCATCTATGAGCTTCTGCATCATCGCTATACTACACTGGGAAGGAGAGTCATTGACAGAAGAGCGTCACTTCCTTAAAATAAAATGAACATATGTAACGGGAAGAAACAGGGAACAGACACAGAGGAAGTGTTCAGCACCTCGGAAGCCATTTTATTAACAAAACCAGAAGGGTGTGAGGGGGTAATCAAAGTCTACAGGTCCACCATTGTAATGTGAAGGCAACGTCACCTCAAAGGAGGCCTCCCGGCAGTTGTTTTTGAGGGATGGGCTCCAGCGGTGGCCTCTCCACCCTGCTTCCTTGGCCTGGTGTCTTTCTCCATCTGGCGCCCAACGACGGTGAGGGCAGCATGGCTGGTGTGGTCCCGTCTCAACCGTCTGGAGCCTCCTTTTCCACTCCTTTGCTTTTTCCTAGGGCAGACATGCGCGCAATCCACTCCAACACAAATCGAACGAGACGTTGTCTTTAGACCTCAGTTTCCACGGAGAGTATCCGTCAGAAAAGAGTCCCACGTTACCTCAGAAGGTGATGTGACAGTTGACATTTTCAGCCGTTTAAACTATTAAAAAAATCTCTCCGATGCAAACCTGGCATCAAGTCTCGTTCATCTAAACAACATTATTGTCATCTAAAAAAACCACTTACTTGCATTAGCTGGTCAGTGGGCAGCAATCCAATTAATTAACAATCATTAGAATCAACTCTTCACTTTGACGATAAGGCTTCCCATGACACCTCACTTTGAGGAGCTGCTTGTCCCAAGGCATTGGCAAATTCAAAAATGCAATTATCACCTGTCAACAACTAAAAATATTCTAGAGATTCTTTCAGGGATGAATGCCACATTTCTTCATGCCCACGGGGCCCATGGTAAAACCTGAAAAAACAAGGTTCTGATTCTCTTTTGCTTTGTAATGACTCCATCTTCTGTGCTGTAACTGATTGGTTGTCAGTAAAGGGATCTGTTGTTCTGCTGTTCTTGATTGGCATACAGTAAGAAATATTCCAGTAAGGGATCTGAAGTGGAGTGACCTTGAACTGGTTGTGGAGAGAGCTCCTGTCCAACCGTACCAGCGGCGCCCACTGAATGGCGCATGGCCCCTGGTTTACGGAGTCCTGCTAGGCTTCACCGGGGCCTTTGTCCTCGTCATCCCCATCCTCCTCATCCTCCTGCACATCTCCCAGGGCGACCACAGGAAGCTAATCCACCATGCTGACGAGACCACGGGTCCATCATCATTGTTGCCGTTACCACACGGACACTATCATCATTCAAGCCAGGATCACAAAACGTTGGCTGAGGCTGGAGAATGTGGTAGCCGCGGAAATGGCCCCTACAAGCCGAAAAAGTCATTCGGAAAAGTCTAGAAATTCCAGGCAGGGCCTTGGTCATCTAGTCAAGCCAATGATTCACAAGGGGTTCACATAAATAACGGGAAAGAATATGAAAGACAATGCTCAGTAGAATCATAAAGCTAGTCTCCAGAACGATGTCCCCGTCTGTGCTGTGTCCTGATGCCATCATTTATATACACCAGGCTGCATATTCAATTAACAGAGTCACTGTTCAGGTTAATGCTGCAGGGCCAACATATTTATTACAGTAACTCTGACACAACAGAAGTGGTGCTGCAGTTGTTTATTATTATGCCATTAACAATAAGTGATTATTAATGGCGTAATAGCGCTAATAGTCATCCAACAATTGCTATCTCCAGTAGCCAGTCATTTTCCCTGCAAACTTCCCAGTGTGGCTAGACAATGTATTTTGTGCGGCAACAATCAATGCTAAACAAACATAACTAGCCACAACATCTGTCACAATCAGCTTTGGGCCATCAGTCTCAGATGGGACTGTGCCATGCTTATAACCCATAGATATTAAATGGTAGCAATAGAGATATTAGGCAACATAATATTGACAAGCTTGTTTACTATGTGAGGTTTTGTAATGCTTAGATTGTTAAGAGGGTACTGATAGAAGTATAAGTAGGAAAAGTGACATCCCCTCAACTTTGTATATATCAGAACTGTCCCTGTTGAAATTTGAGACGCTCTATGCATATTCACAAGGATAACAAAGCATTCTCCGTTGAATACAGGAAATTGTCAACAACCCCCTTCATCAAATATTCAAAAAGAGAATTAAAAGAAAGAATTTACCAATTAAATATGGGTAATAGACCCTACAGGGGGCCATTATGAAAATGTATGCCCTCACTATAAGTCACACTGGATAAGTCTGCTAAATGACTAAAATGTAAATGTAAATAGGCATTGCTTCACAGGTCAGCCTTCCACGATTAAAGAAAACAATCCCCACTGTTATGCAGAGATCTAACCATGTTAAGATTATACGAATCTCTGGCTTCGTTTAGAGATTATATACTAAATGAAATTGTGTCAATACGTAAGACAATTCATGTTTATCCAATCCCGACCTTGCCCCCCCCCATTTTTCCTACACAATTTCCAATTGTACCTACAACCTTGTCTCATTGCAACCACTCCCAACAAGCCCGGGAGAGTTGAAGATTGTGGCATGCCTTCCTCTTAGCCATTTTCAACACTGCATGTCCAACCAGGGGTCAGTGAGATCAGTGCTTGTGAGGTTAAACTCACTCCACTAGGAATGACCCCCTTAGAGTCTCTGGCATTTTATAATCTTGTATTTGCTAGCCAGCTGCAAACATAGATATCATTTGGGGGGGGGGGGGCTACACCAGCATTCATGACTTACTTGTTTGAAAATACAGTAGGTATTTAACAACATCTGACGGAAAAAGTAGAAGGGAAATGCAGCACGCTGTGTTCTGTGTAATCTAAGTTTACTAACCAGACAATTAATTTGTGCGTTCTTATATGATCCACAGTGTGCTCTGAAATACAATGTTTTACATCATTCTGGGAAAAGGAGATAAGAGGGAACTTGTATGTAATGGAGGGGACCGTCATGGGATGGGATGCACTAAAGGCCACTAGGGGCCTGTGTGCCTCGCAATGAAGAACACTGCCATCATAGGATATATATGATCTGTCAAATATCCTTTTCTATGGTAAAAAACAAACAAACAAGCAAAGTAGGAGTATCAGTGATTAGAGGTAACTTTTGACACTGATAAAAAAATCTCATTGTGAATGCAGTCCAGCCCAAATAAATAGGGGAGACATATACACTAGTTGAAGGCTACAACATTAAGATGACTAGCCACCTTAATGAATCACTGTAATGTAAAATGCCAATTGTGACAAATTAAAAGATTTCAGATATTTGTGTTTTAAAATTTGTGTGAATCCAGGGTTTTGGCACACATTTCACTCAGCCAGCAACAATAACTAAGCACTGGGCCGGATTACAACAAAATAAATACATTAGGGGTCGCAGATTTCAAGGCACAAGTTGTAAAATGGATGTTGGCTAATGTGATAGGCTGGCCCTGTGGGACTTCTAGATATTTTGCAAACGGTCACATATGATATATGACGATGATTCTAATATGCTTTCTGGAACTAATAATAATCTCTTTTGTGCTTGTTGAGGTAAAACGCATTAACATTTCAGCTAGTGGCTTGAAGAGATGGGTGGTGTGACAGGTGCATTGGAACCTTCGGAAACTGTCCCTCACCAAAGGATGTCCCATTCCGATGAAGGCAGCATGCCCATCTCTACCTCCCGGTGGCAGTGGTGTGCCCGTCTGGCACTGAGGAACAACTAATTACCCAGCCTGCCGACTGCTCTCTGGAGCCTGTCTGCACATCCATACCTCCACAGGCAGTCCCAAACACTAATAACAATGACAGGGCCAGCAGACAATAAGACAGGCTTGGCAGTGACAACAGCATGGTAGAGAGACAGAGAGACAAAACGGCAAATAAGAAAACTTGCTACGGGGCAAACAGAAACAACAATTATTTGTAGCTGAGACCTAGAGGCTGCAAAGGGGAACATTACATGGATGTCTTGTGTAGTAGTGACGCTGTACACTCAACCTGGTGCTGGAACATTATCTAGACTGATTAAACACACGCAATGTAACACTTCGCTTGAACACTGCTAAGACAAACACTCAGAATAGCCCAGGCTACACTGAAGGCCTTAGTGCTCGCCATCATTTCAACCTCTTTTTCCCCTCATCCCCACTTTTTACTTCTTATATAATTTAACTAATTACATCATTATACAAATGTGTCCTAATGTGCTTCAGGAAGCAGGCAGCTCAGATTAATTGTGCTACTAAGCAGCAATTAGAGGCAATTAGTTCATAAATCAACATCTAAACAAATGATTGTGCTGCACTGCATGGGAGATGTGTGTCATGCAGAACACTAGAAGGCCAAGAGGACATGGACTGGAACATATTGGAGAAGCCAACGGTAGAATGTTGAAGTCTGAAAACAGCTGAGTTGAACTGCGGCGTCTACGTGAGGGGACTCCAAACTATAGTGCACAGAAACAGAATAATAATCAAGTTGATTTCATTAAGGGAAAGTGTGCCATTATTCATATATTTCCAAATGTTCACACACAATACACACAACTTTCCTCTCAAACTCCCAGAAGGCAATTTCCCTGAGAAAATATTCCTTTTTCACCCCTCTGTTGTTTTACTGTGAGAAATGGTACGATCCAGGTAGCACTGACTACAACAGGCCCAGGACCAGCTGTGGTCTCACCTGGTTACAGTAACCACGGAGGAGGGAGCTGGTGTTCTCAATGCCTGAGAGCACCTCACAGACAGACAAGACAACATCCCACCTGGGGCCCGTCTCTCACCGTAGACACACACACACACACACACACACACACACACACACACACACACACACACACACACAGTGTTGTCACCACATCAGGCTCCAATCCCTCTCAGGTGGTGGGGAGCTCTGTGTTTTCAACACCATGATTGGGCCCATTGGTACATGTTAAATGGACTGAGGTGGAGATCTGAAGATTGTTCAGTACATTTCACCCACTTCAGCGTATTTTTAGCAAGCCCAAATGTGTAATTTTGAAATTGGTCAATTGTGTGATTGCTTTTTGGACATTATGGCTTAGTTCCCTTTCTCCAAGTTCAGGGCCTGATCCAAGATGAAGCAGGTCTCACCTTATTGTCTAAGTTCTCTCATTCAAAGAAGCAGTAGCCCAAGTCACGGTTGGATAGAGAAAGGAAAAGCTGACATCAAATTGACATTTACTGCTGAAGCACAGGAAAATGAGCAAGATGATGCTTTTCAGGCACATCCATCCATTCTTATGTAGATACTTTCATTTACAACGGTTCCTTTTGGTCCTTTAACAGTGTGTGCAGGGCAAGGGGAGGGGCTTATCAAACAGGATTCTCTATTCTCTGAAGACAGCACATCTGTCTCATGTCATTGGTTCTGCTCAGCGAGAAAAAGAGTCAGAAATGCTTGTCTGGAACAAAAGTAAAGATCAACGGTGTACAAGGCCTGCCGAGGGGACGCTCCGTCTGAGTGGTGCCGTCCTTCATGTGCTGAGGGTGGAATGCCGGGGCGTAGTCAGGCCTCTGGGGTGTGCTTAGTGTCATTAAAAGCTTTAACTTCCCCTCCCTCAATTTGAATCTGCAGTCATCCACAGGCCACTGAGTTGCTGGGCCAGTTCCCCTGCTTAGCCATCGGCCACCTCGCGGCGAGTCCCAACTCCCCGAACTGAACTCCTCCCACCGGCTCAATATATGGATCACAGGGAAGGGGAAAAAAGATCACATCTACAAGCAGCTGTTTTAATCGCCTTATTCTTAACATTTGATTCTCACACTCTTTATTTTACTTTCGAAGTTTCCTTTGGGGGAATGAGAGACTTCATCAAAGTTTGTTTCACGGATCAGGCCAGCAGGTTAAGATTACAGGTAAAGCCACAGTGCCCTCTGGTGGTGATGTTGAGGTACCGCAGCTGAGCAAAGTGAAAATAACTAGCTGCCAGCAAATTAGCATTTGATGACAAACAACTGTTACAGGCTGATGCTATCAAGCTTGCAGTGTAAGGGTTCAAGATATCTGTCTTCAATGTCTGACTATGTAAAGCTACAATTAAACAAATTTAGAGATAAAGTAAAGTTGTCTAAGAGTATTTCTATTGACAGCAAATCTTTCAAGTAAATAAAGATCGCAACCATCTGACTGCCAATATCTCAAAGTAGTTCGGAAGCAGACGCACCCTCAGCGTTTTACATAATTTTTGCCATGGATTCAATTTTTTTTTTTTTTTGGATGCTATTTTTCACCGGCCTTTACTGAAAAGCATTTTTTTTTCATTTATCTCTTGACAAAACATTATTCATAATGCTTAATAACTTTTAATTTCAGGGTTAATTTCAATGTTTAATTCATGCCAGCTTGTGCTCTTTGATCACGTGAATTAATGCAAAAATCTCAAGACAAACACTGAAAGTTAATCGTAAAAGAGAAAAACATTACAAAAGACTGTCGACTTGGGGTGTATCGATGAGCAAGTCAAAAATAAACTTTCAGTACCCACTGCCTGTCCTTTTCTCTGTCGCCTCTCTGGACACCCCTGACAGAATATTTTTAAAATTACAAATTACGTTGCATTACATACAATAAGTGAGATGTGTATTGTATAACCTTTTAACCATACAAATGTGCCTGGAAGGGCACGTATATGTAATGAATGTCAAAATGCTGTGAACATAAAGGTATATTGATATTTCACACTTATTGCACACTTTTTATCTATAATCCCTTTTGCTCAAACTCCCGCACTATCTAACATCTTAACATACACACATACATGGTAAAAGTAGATATGATCATTGTATTACCTAAACCTACACTGACCTAGGCACTGACTGACTGATATATCTAATTGTCTGTTCCCTGGCAATTCTCTCTCCATCACCTCAACTTGTCTCTTTCTCTTCCATCACCTCACCTTCTCTTTTTCTGTCTGTGTCGCCACCTTTGTCTCTCGCCTTCCAAAAATTTAGCTTTGTTAGGCTCAATTTCCTCTGTGTCAGTCAAGAAAAGCAACTCAGTGTTAGTCGATGTTAGGTGATGTAAAGAAAAGTATTTCATAAAATATCATTCTACCTTTGTAATTCTCCATATAGTCTACAGTAAATACTTCATGGTTTGAGGCTCAATGTAAATGTAGCTACAGTACCACCACTGTCAACTGTTTGGATATTTGCTAGGGTCCTAATCACTTAGATATTTAGACATGAAAGTACTTTTTTTCAATTAAGCCAATTGGAACGCTTTTATTACGTTTGTAAAAAGTCGAAAGAAATACCTCTTCAGTGTTAGATACGGGCCAGATGATGAGCAGTTAAAATGAAAATAGATTTTTCTGCCGCCTGCTTTACCAAAGGTTTGCAGTTAAAACTACCACTAACTTGACCTGAGTGCCCTGCGTTCGACTTCGACAGTGGGTGAGATTATTTGGCGTTTCGCGGTCTTCCAAGATGGCAGCTAAAATATGTAATATGAAAGAGTCAATTTAGACTGCATGTCTCTAATACGTGTTTGATTTGTTGCAGAAATACCGTGCACATTTTATGTTTGCAGTAGCAGACTGTTAAAAGTTACAATACAGAAGTTTGTTGTACAGCGTCGATGTTTGTAGAATCATAGACTGCACCAGAAAAAGACATCTGAACATTGCCACTGGCTCCAATGAACAGGTTCAACCCACTGCACAAATGGTACTGAAATACAATATATCATGAACATGTTTAGATTAAAGTAATTTAGCATATGCGTTCATCCAGAACAAAGTACTGTAGTGAGTTCGTAAAACAATTTTGACCAGCACCTAGCAAGAGCACATGACCAAGAAACACGCACAGAAAAATATCTGCTCATGCCTACGCTTGCTGTTAGAAACTTTCAGCGCCAGGGGTACTAAAGGTCAAAGGAAAGCATGATCAGCAAACACTGTATCATTTTATTCATATCCCAATTTTCTAATTAATTCTCAACACCATAACTCCCCTGATGAGTGGCCGGTCAGCAGAGTGTGAACAGAGACCTGTATGTTTAATAGGATCCTGTAGAAACAGTACACTCCACATTACCGACAGCTGTGTCTCAGACGCTGACACTGCCTGTATGATGCTAACTATGGGGATTCAGAGACAGTAACCAATACCCCCCAACATACTGGCTGAAACCCATAGCATAGCCCTTAGGCATTATCATGAGAAGTTCAGTGTTCTGCCAAAGAGAGATAGGTTACGGTATAAAAACGGTCTGTCCAGATTTACTGAAGAGGAGAAACAACGCTAGACTGTAGATCTGTTATACGCTACAGTTGACCAAAACCTGAATTATGTTCAATCAAGGCCAAAGTATAATACCTTCATGAAGCAGTCAAATGGGATGGTTTCCTGTTACACTACTGCTCTGCATGGCCAGTATGTTAAACCTCTTCTTTTCCTATTACTATTCACCAAAGCCTTACAGAAATAATTATCATGCATGATTTACAACGTCAACTGAGTAATTGTGCACAAGTTATTGGATTTGTGCTCTGTAATAAACACACATGGCCAATGTTGACATGCTGTTGCAACACATTATGTAGTTTCCCTTTTTCATGTAGGTACCAATGAGATCCCTTGACATTCCACCACACGGCACAGCTTTACATTATCAACTCTATGCTGTTCAATATGGACCAACACAGTGAGGAGCCACTCTCTGCATCTGCTTTAATGGGCAGACTGGACAACCCACTTGCCAGTCACTGCAATTACTGGTTAAGACCATAAGAGGCTGCGATTATTACTCACATACTGTATATGAGTACAGTATATCAATCACTAACACATCTGCCCCAACTCACTTACCAGCATTTAATGTTTAAATGTTAATGGTTCATTATGTCATCATAGATCTAGCATACAGAAAATCTTAAAGGGTACCCAAAATTCTGCTTATATATGCAGCGAGCATTATACATTTACACAAAAAACTGTGTAGTCTAAACAAAAGTATATCTTGGATAGTTTGTACTTGCGTCAATAGTTTGGAATTCCTGGCCCATCTATGAGCTTTTTAGCAAAACAGAATAATTTGTTGTTGCTTTAACTGTGGATTGCCCCTTTAAGGCACTATAAAATGTTTTCAGAAAAACAATGTTTTTAGACTCAGCCAAATAGCATTTTAGATAACAATATTTAAATTGATCACTAATGACCGGTTTCTCTCTTAGCCTGAGTTTCAAACTGTCTACTACAGAACTTAAAAATGATTTGTTATCAAATTCTGTTTCAGAAAGGTCAATATGGTGTGGAAAAATACCCTTCTACACAATGGAGAAGTTATCGCAAGGCACTTATGATTATGTAAGGGCACTATGTACGTTTATGGAATATTGATATTTAATATTTATTTATAACATGATAAATTAAAGGATGAGCTACAATTTATATTAAAGTATCGTGGGAGGATATAATTATTATTCAGAGTCCAAAAATGTATGCACTCATCAATTTCAGTTCCTTTCTATAATAGTGTCTGTTACATTACCTAAATGTGAATGTATTCTTTATCTACAATCTCATTCTGTTTTGTTCTTTGTTTTTCTATTGGGATTTGAGAAGTACTTATGACACACTATTTCCTATCCCAAGATTACCAGCTAGTGGCCATAGTTAAAATCTGATTGCTGAGAGTCCAGAAAAAGTAAAACAAACCAATGTTCCAGTCAAAAAATATAGAATTTATGTGGAAACGGTCTACCTTCTCTGCCCCAAATTAATTCAACCAAATACTTGAAACAAAAGACAAAAAGCTGATCATACAGTACATTCAAACAACCTAATGAATCAGCAACAAAATTAGTTGCAAATCAAACAGTAAACAACTTTGAATTCATTGCCTGTAACATTGAAATACTCTCAGAGAACAACAGACTAGGTCCAACGCCTTTCTTCACTTTTTGAGGCCAAATGGAAAACAGATTGAACAGTATTTTACATCAAGCCGTGGGCCAGTGGTGTGATTGTATAATTGGACTTTAAATAATTAACAATCCTCTTACCAAAAGCAGCCTCTGTAATTTTATACGTTAATTAATCACCCGGGACATGCACCATTCTTGGAACCGTTTAATTGCCAGCACACTAGCAGAGGGAGACAACAGACAACATTAATTAATATTAGATATCAGTGGTCAAACATGCCCCCAGCCAAGACTGTAAACACACTCTGTCCAAAACCCGATGCCTGCCACAGCGATTTGCTGAAATGGCATGATGAAGATTTACGATTCCCTTGGTTGTAAACTCACTTGTTAACTAAGTCCCATAGATCTCCCTCTAACACACAAGTCTACTATCTCAGATCCAGACCGATGCATATGAATAGGATTTATCATAGCCTGCTGATCGACGTCAGACAAGTCCTCTAAGATGCTCCTTCAAACGAGTAGTACTGAAATTGAGATGACTTCTATTTAAAGGGAGGTGGAAAATCAGATTGTCTGTATCCCATTTGGGCAACAATCTCTAATGGGATTTCTTCTTCCTCCAGACTTCTTATTTAAATGCAGTACATTTCAATTGAAATGGAAAGGTCAAACCAACGTTATACTGGGGACCGCAGCTACAAGTAACTGTGTACCGGATTAGTCTTCTCTCAACTACTAACAGTATTGTCAGCATTAGTCATCAATTACAGAGCCATAAAAGACATTGCAGATATAATACATTCCATGTATAGTGGATATAAAAAGTCTACACACCCCTGTTAAAATGCTAGGTTCTTGTGATGTAAAAGAATGAGACAAAGATAAATCATGTCAGAACTTTTTCCACTTTTAATGTGACCTATAATGTGAACAATTCAATTGAAAAACAAACTAAAATCTTCGAGGGGGAAAAATGAAAAATAAAAACCTTACAATAACCTGGTTGCATAAGTGTGCACACCCTTAAACTAATACTTTGTTGAAGCACCTTTTGATTTTATTACAGCACTCAGTCTTTTTGGGTAGGAGTCTATTAGCATGGCACATCTTGACGTGGCAATATTTGCCCACTCTTCTTAACAAAAGCGCTCCAAATCTGTCAGATTGCGAGGACATCTCCTGTGCACAGCCCTCTTCAGATCACCCCACAGATGTTCAATTGGATTCAGGTCTGGGCTCTGGCTGGGCCATTCCAAAACGTTAATCTTCTTCTGGTGAAGCCATGCTTTTGTGGATTTGGATGTGTGCTTTGGGTGGTTGTCGTGCTGAAAGGTGAACTTCCTCTTCATCTTCAGCTTTCTAACAGACACCTGAAGGTTTTGTGCCAAAATTGCCTGGTATTTGGAACTGTTCATAATTCTCTCCACCCTGACTAAGGCCCCGGTTCCAGCTGAAGAAAAACAGCCCCAAAGCATGATGCTGCCACCACCATGCTTCACTGTGGGTATGGTGTTCTTGTTTTTGCACCAAACATACCTTTTGGAATTATGTCCGAAAAGTTCAACCTTGGTTTCATCAGACCACAACACATTTTCC
>JACXGI010018901.1:0-12695 GCA_016801175.1 Esox masquinongy
AGTGTTCTTCTAATATTATCCGCCAAAACCCTTCCTGGAATGAAACCGCATTGATCAGGAGTGATTATATCTATCATTACATCTTTTAACCTATTAGCTAGTATTGCTGAAATTATTTTATGATCTGTATTAAGTAATGATATAGGTCTATATGATGCACATTTCGTGGCATCTTTCCCTTCTTTATGTATAAGTATTAATATAGATGATGCCCATGTTTGCGCCCATTTTCTTGTATCCAATGCGTACCTATATGCTCTAACCAATAAAGGACTTACTTGATCTTTAAAAACTTTATAGAATTCATTTGTAAAACCATCATCACCTGGAGATTTTCCATTTTTCAATCCCTGTATTTGCTTGTATACCTCTTGTATCGTTATTGGTTTTGTTAGCATTGCATAATTTACTTGTGTTACTTTTGGTAGCTCAAGATTTCTCAGATAGAGAACATATTCAGGCCTATCTATGCTTACCTCTGTCCTGTACAATTTTTCATAATAACTAGCAAATTCAACCACAATCTGATCCTTATCAGTTATTATTTCTGCTTGTTCCGTCTTTAATTTTGTAATATACACTTTCTTCATTTGATTCTTGAGTTTGTAAGCCAGTATTTTTAAGGACTTTGGCCCGCCATCATAACTTTCTTGCTGTGTGAACTTCATTAAGTTTTCAATCTCAAATATACGTATTTTTTCTAATTTTATTTGTTTTTCCTTTAGCTCTAACTTGTCTTGCTGTGTCTATTCTCTGCTTTTATATCCTACATTAACTGTTTCTGTTGTGCTCGTCTTGCCTTTATCCTGGCTGAAGAATCTGAAATTATATGTCCTCTCATTACAGCTTTGGCTCCTTCCCATAATGTAATTGGGTCTATTTCTTCTGTATCATTTATTTCCAAATAATCTTTTAGTTCTTTTTAAATTTTTTCTATAAACTCAGTTTCTAGCAAAAGTGAATTATTTAATCTCCACAGGGACTTGCCCTTACTGGACTGTAATATTATTGTCAGGGAGATTGCTGCATGATCTGACATGTTTATTGAGCTACTCTTACATGTTTTAACTAACGTTACATTATTTTTATACATAAAAAAATAATCAAGCCTATTATAAATTGAATGTCTCCCAGAGTAGCAGGTATATTCATTTTTATCTGGATGTAACTCTCTCCATATATCTATGAGCCCCATTTCTAAACATGCTTTCCTCAATACACTAGCATTTTTCTCTGCTCTGTGTATAACTAATACATCTATCAATTGTACCATAAGTTCAGGACCAATATCAGGTGGATAATAAATATTCAGAAGGGAAAATTCCATTCCTTCTATTTTACCAACCACTCAAACATATCTCCCTTCTTTATCTGTAAAACAACCTATCTCAAAGCCTACATGAGATTTAATTATTATGGCTACTCCTCTTTGCTTTGAGTTATATGAGCTATAATAAACCTGGCTTTTTGTTATTTTCTTTAATTTCTCATGTTCCTGTTTTTCCAGGTGAGTTTCTTGCAAATAAATTATTTCTGCTTTATCTTTCTCCATCTCTAACATAATCGTTTTCCTTTTTATGACATTATTTATCCCATTAACATTCAAAGATATTATCTTTAAAGCGCACACGAAACAACTGATAGGTCTATGGGCTGACTACCAAGGATTTTCTCTGTTACATTATGTTTACTGCAAATCATTAAAATAAACATTTGATCTTGAAAAAAGTTATTCTTTGTTTTAATATAAAAATATCCAACTGGTTTACTTCTACATCATAGTATAGGTAGATATAGAGTAGATATAAGGGTGTGTAAATGTATGTGTGTGTAAATACGTGCCGACATGTACGCACCTATATGTATTTTGATGTATGAACGCATGTGTGTGTGTTTGTGTGATAACCATGAAACCATCGTTAAAATTAAACAAGAAAAAGAAAAAAAGAAAAAAAAACACCTACACACAAAAGTTAGGTTCCATCTGTACCACCCCACAACAAGGTGATATCTCAAGGTGACTGTTGTTATGAACATCTTTAAGATCAGGGTGTCAGCCAACAATGTGAGCGTGTACATACCCTATTTTATCAGCTTGTAATAGGTAGCCCCCCCCCCTTCATTTCTAAATTTATACCTACTTAGTCCATATTTCCCACAAAATGATTATATTTAAGGCTCAATATGTCTTTTGTCTTTTTCATTACTCATAATTCTCTCTGATTTTACCATATTTTAACTGCTAGTTTCTACCCCCTTATCCCTCACCCCCCTTCCCTTCCTCTCAAATAAAATAAACTGCAATCAATAATCAAATATCATTATAATTTAGAACAGCTAACTTAAATACTCCTCCCCCCCTTCTCTCCCCTTGCTGCAACTCCCTGCACACCTAAAAGCAATATCAAATATTTTAAATTAAACTGTTATAGAGAAAAAATAAGATCATATCATAGCCAAAACTTAATAATCTTCAATCATAATTCCACATAATTCACATTTACACCTCACACCTTTTTCTCTCTGTGGTCTGTGCAGTGAAGTTTAGGGCCATTAACCATTTATGTTCCTGTTGTCTCAACAAATGTTCATCTTTGCTGTTGTCCATTAGGTTAGACTACCTCTTAATGGGCCTTTTCAAAGTCTCATTATTTAGTTACAGAAAGAAAAGAAAGAAGGGGGAGATGAGAGAAAGAAGAATGAGAAAAGAAAGGAAAACCGTCTCCAGTTCATTAATCCACGTGATTCAGCATCTTCCTCTGCCTGCTTTGTATAAGCCTTTCTCCTCCAATTTCTTCATTGCAGTTATAGGGTTTGGAAACATTGTAGATGTCCTGTCGTTATTGAACATTTTCAACTTTGCTGGTGCCAGAATATGCGTCTTAATTCCCTGGATCTTCAGTTGCTCTCTGACAGATTTATACATCGATCTCTGTTGTCTTACTTTATACGTAAAATCATGATCCGGTTACTTGATAGACCAATCAGAATTCAGTATGTCAGCATGTCCAGCCCCTTCATTATCTCAGCCATTGGAAGGAAAATTCCTGTATTTTCCACTGGTTAAACAAAAGTTTTAGTTTTAAATTTTATTCGTATTTACAGTTTGCATACTAGTTTGTTATTAAGTCACATGAAAGTTCACATCTTCAAGAAGGCATTTCTGCAAAAAAGGCAAAATGTCCCAGAACATGTTTTTCTTTTTAAAAACGTCTCTCCTGAAAAGTAGTGACATGCGACATTCGCCCCCGTTCAGGAATTCTGTCACATTTGTTATTTCTTTGGCAGGAGTAGAGTTTATTGGTAGTTTGGCTCTAAATGTAGCTGGGATAATAGGTTGAGTGAGTGTTTTCTTTCCAGTTATATCAATATCTTTGTGATGCTCACTCTCAATTCACCATTATCTAAAACTGTTCATGAATCACCTACCAGATTCCTAATAAAAGCTACTAACTAATGAGGCAATATGAATTCCATTTACAGTATAGTGTGTTGCATTGGGGGTTAAAGAGGGACTAGAAAATATAGTTTTACTAAATGTAGCACAGTGCCCCATGATTTCACATTATATTTGTACTTTTACAAACTCTGCTGAGTATTTCATAGGGCTGGGCGGTATACCGAAAAAAAACTATATACCGGTCCTCATGTGTGTACCGGTTTGGATTTACACTTTAACTTCCGTACCGGTATTTTTGTTTACTATGTTAAATATATTAATTTAAAAATTAGTTTCATTCCGCCAGCTGCAACAACTGAGAATTATCTCATTTTGGAATTAAAGGCGCCCCTACCAACCTTGAAAAAAAACCATGTGCACTGCGCGTTGACGCAAACAAACACACATGGGAAACTAACACTGAGAAGTCTGTTAGAGGTGGGAAAAAACACAATGGAGGATGCGAGAGTTTTGGAAGATACTCAGCCAGTTACCGCAGCAAGAGAAGAATATTTGTGGTTAAAAAAGGTGCAACGTCGATAGTGTGGACATGGTTTGGTTTTAAGACAACAGACACAGAAAAAAAACATTTTGCTTTACTTACGCTTTACTTACATTTTGCTTTACTTACTTTAAGTTATGCAAGTGGTCTGTGGTTGCAAAAGGGAGAAACACGAGTAACCTCTATAGCCACCTAAAAAGCTACCATGTGGTCTAATATGCTGAAAGTATGAAGAAGCGCAAAACTCCAACATCCACCGGTGCCAGGTCTAAAACGACAGCAAATTTGAACCAAAGCACACTGGTTGCGTCATTTTCAAGTGGATGCCCTTACGAGAAGAAAAGTAAAAGATGGCAGGACATAACGGATTCAGTAACTGTACACATCGCCTAGGACATGGACCACGTTCAGACAGTAGAGAAGGAGGGATTTAAAAACATGGTAAAAACTTTGGATCCTAGGTATGTACTGCCTAGCCGAAAATACTTTAGCGGGACAGCCTTGCCAAAGAAATACTCTGAATGCCGTGAAGGACTGAAAAGTGAGATTCAAAATGTGACACTCTTTGCCAGTACAACGGACCTATGGTCAAGCCGAACATCCGAGCCTTACATTAGCCTAACTGTGCACTTTATAACCGATGCCTGGGAGCTAAAGAGCAGATGTTTGCAAACAGCTTTTTTCTCAGAGAACCATACAGGAGAGTTGCTTGCCCAAGGGCTGAGGGATGCCCTAGAGTTAATGGGGACTGAAAGAAGAACGACTTGTATGTTTTACAACTGACAACGCATCAAACATGATAAAAGCCATGGAGCTGAACAGCTGGACAAGACAGCAGTGTTTTGGTCAACGTCTTCATCTGGCCATCGGTAAGTTCAAATGGATGCCAAATTATTTGAGCAAATATGCAGCTACTGTTATAAACTACTAGGACGTTAGTTATTGATTCAATATTAATTAATTTAACTAGCTAGCTTAGCATTGATGGCCAATTGTTGGATTCAAAAACTGGAGTGCTCATCACATGAATTGAAAAATATTACATTTTACTGTAATGAATGTATATCAATACATTAAATCGTAATAACTGTAATTAAACTTTACACCCAACAAAACCCAAACAGTTAAATCAAATTTCATGTCATATGTGTAATATACCTGTTATTCAATATCTAGGCCTAGTGGTTTACATTTTGGTTCTTGTTTCAATTCTGTCTTGTGAATATAAGAAAAAGACTGAGACTGAGTTAATGTAGTTTAATTAATTTAAATAATTGTTTTGTTGGTATTTTTACCGAGAGAAGTGTTAAAGATCCCAGGATTGACCGTGCTGTTGCTTTCTGCAAGTGAGTAGTCAGCGTCTTTTCTATGGCCTGGAAAAAGAAAAAAGCTATGAAAACTACACAAGCTGAACTAGACTTGCCTGACCACTCACTTGTCACTGAAACTCCAACCAGATGGGGCGCACACCAGAAGATGATCCAGACAGTGCTTGAACAGGAGAAGGCCATTACTCAGGTCCTGGCTGCAGAAAAGTAAACCAGGCACCCTGTGCCTACATGGCAGGACATACAAGTCCTTGAGTCAATCAACAAAGCCCTGGCTCCCTTGCAGGAGTTCACTGATGCCTTGTCCGGAGAAGATTATGTAAGTGTCTCCTACTTGAAGCTTGTACTCAAGGTGTTCAACCCCACTGTTCTGACTCTGGAAGATGACCCACCCCTAACAAAAGACATCAAGAGGACCATCCTTGATTATCTGAACAAAAAATACTCAGATCCTACCACAGATGACCTGTTGCACATAGCATCCTTCCTTGACCCACGCTTTAAGATCACATACATCAAGAGCAACAAGGTGGAGCAGCAACAGAGCTTCATATGCTGTTAACAGAGCAGGTGCCACTGCCATCCATCGGAGACACACATGAATCACAGGAGCAGAATCACCAGGCCCAGTGGAACCAAAAAAGATTAAGAAGTTGCTTGGAAGCTTTTTCAAAAAGGACAAACAAGCACCAGCAGCTTCCTTGTCTGACAGAGGGGCCATTGAAGCTGAGCTGAATAGCTACCTGCAGACTGTTGATGCTGACAGTGAGGCAGATCCCCTGGAGTGGTGGAGGGTCCATGAAGAGAACATTCCAACAGTGAGCAAACTGGCCAAGAAATACCTGTGCATCCCTGCTACTAGTTCACCTTCCGAAAGGGCCTTCAGCACTGGTGGCAATGTGGTGACACATCACAGAGCAGCTTGTTTTCCTTGCCCATAACCTTTGAAAGCAATGATTGTCTGTTCTATACCAGGAGTTAACCTGGTTGACCCTCTAAGGGCTAGGGTTTTAACCCTCGCGTTGTCCCGGTGTCTGAACGACCAGCGGACAGCCTGTCCAGCCCTCGCGTCGCCTCGGCGTCAGAGAGACCCACCGTGATCCTTCCCCTCGCCTCGCACCGGGGTCAGAGAGACCCACCGTTATCCTTCCCCTCGCCTCGCACCGGGGTCAGAGAGACCCACCGTTAGCCTGCCTGCATTCCCCTTGCCCTAGGGTCTCTCTGACACGAACGAGTTGCCTCGTCCCCTTGCCCTCGGGTCTCTCAGACACATGAGCAGACTGCCACGCTTGCATGGCCTTTTGGGTCTCTCTGACACCAGCGGCCTGCCCCTTGCCCTTGCCCTCGGGTCTTTCTGACACACAAGCAGACTGCCACACTCCCCGTGCCTTTGGGTCGTTCTGACGCGAGCGAGGAGTTGCCCGATCCCCTTGCCTTTTGGGTCTTTCTGACACGAACGAGTTGCCTCGTCCCCTTGCCCTCGGGTCTTTCTGACACACGAGCAGCCTGCCACGCTCCCCTTGCCTTCGGTTCTTTCTGACACGACCGAGTTCCTGCTCCCCTTGCCTTCGGGTCTCTCTGACACGACCGAAGAGTTGCCTCGTCCCCTTGCCTTCGGGTCGTTCTGACACGACCGTTGGCCTGCCCGTGTTCCCCTCGCCTTCGGGTCTCTCCGACACACTGTTAGCCTGCCACGCTCGCATCGACTTCGGGTCGTTCAGACACGAGCGAGAGGAGTTGCCCATGTTCCCCTCGCCTTCGGGTCTCTCAGACACGAGCGAGTTGCCCTCTCCCCTCGCCTTCGGGTCTCTGACACGAACGTGTTGGCCTGCCCGTGTTCCCCTTGCCTTTGGGTCTCTCCGACACGAACGAGTTGCCTCGTCCCCTTGCCTTCGGGTCTCTGACACGACCGAGGAGTTGCCCGTGTTCCCCTCGCCTTCGGGTCTCTCTGACACGAGCAAGAGGAGTTGCCCGTGTTCCCCTCGCCTTCGGGTCTCTCAGACACGAGCGAGTTGCCCGCTCCCCTCGCCTTCGGGTCTTTCCAACACGAACGTGTTGGCCTGCCTGTGTTCCCCTCGCCTTCGGGTCTCTCCGACACACTGTTAGCCTGCCACGCTCTCATCGACTTCGGGTCGTTCAGACACGAGCGAGAGGAGTTGCCCGTGTTCCCTTTGCCTTTGGGTCTCTCTGACATGAGCGAGAGGAGTTGCCCGTGTTCCCCTCGCCTTCGGGTCTCTCCGACACACTGTTAGCCTGCCACGCTCGCATCGACTTCGGGTCGTTCAGACACGAGCGAGAGGAGTTGCCCGTGTTCCCCTCGCCTTCGGGTCTCTCAGACATGAGCGAGTTGCCCACTCCCCTCGCCTTCGGGTCTTTGACATGAACGTGTTGGCCTGCCCGTGTTCCCCTCGCCTTCGGGTCTCTCAGACACGAGCGAGAGGAGTTGCCCGCTCCCCTCGCCCTCGGGTCTCTCAGACACGAGCGAGTTGCCCGCTCGCGCCAAACCCGCTAGGGAACCTGCAGCCGCTGTACAGAGAGCAAGAAAAAGATACTAACTTTGGTCCGCTGTGCTTGCCTGCGTGCTGCTCGTTCGGTGTCCGAGGCTCGGAAGCGATGATCGGCGCGGCTAGGTGCACCGTGAAACAGGTTCTAGAACAGTTTCGCAAATGTCCCGCCTGTCTACCCTGAGGATGAGGAGGAACAGGAGGACATGTCAGAGGAAGAAGACGGAGAGGAATACAACCCGGAGCACGAAGATGACCGTGCCTCATCCTCGTCGTCAGACCAGGACCTAGACGCACCCGGGGTCGAGAGAGAGACGTTCCGGTCAAAAAACAGAACGATCGCGTGGTCCTCGGTTGCGTATCCCAAACAGGGCAGGCGGTCAGAACCTAATGTGGCGGGGACGATGCCCCCGGGCCCCACGGAGCACGCGGTCTCGCATGCGTGGGACATACCCTCCACGTTCCACCTGTTCATCACACCTGCGATAGAGACCGTGGTCCTGGAGATGACAAACCTGGAGGGCTCTCGGAAATACGGAGACGGCTGGAAGGCGATGGACGCGATCGACCTGCGCGCCTACGTGAGGCTGCTGATCCTGGCGGGCGTATACAGGTCCCGAGGCGAGGCCGCTGCCAGTCTGTGGGATGCAGAGAGCGGAAGGCCGATATTCCGCGCCACGATGCCTCTGAAACTCTTTCACACGTACTCGAGACTGCTGCACTTCAACGACCGCGAGTCGCGACCAGAGAGACGCGCAGCTGACAAACTGGCGGCCATACGAGAGGTCTGGGACAAGTGGGCCGAGCGGCTCCCGTACCTCTACAACCTGGGACGGTGGACGAGCAACTGGTTCCGTTAAGAGGTGGTACACGCACATACGCACGCACACACATCTGTACGAAAATCTAGAGGCCCACTCCACCCCACCCCCGTGACTATTTTCAGCGAAACCGATGCTCATCATCGTAATCATCATCATCGTCGTCTCTTGTCCACCCAGGTCGTTGCCCTTTCCGCCAATACATGCCCAGCAAGCCCGCGAAATACGGGATGAAGTCGTGGGTGGCCTGCGACGCGAAATCCAGCCACGCGTGGAAGATGCAAGTGTACACCGGGAAGCCGACCGTCGGGGGTCCGGAGAAGAACCAGGGCATGCGGGTAGTGCTTGATGTGACCGAGGGGCTCAGGGGGCACAACGTCACGTGCGACAATTTCTTCACCTCCTACGAACTCGGACGGCAGCTCCTGGCCAGGGAGATCACGATTTGCAAGAACAAGCCCGAGCTCCCGGTCGCGCTGCTCGTGACCAAGGGCAGAGAGGTCTTCTCGTCCAGGTTCACCTTCACGCCGAGCGCGACTCTAGTGTCCTACATGCCCAAGAAAAACAAGAATGTGGTACTGCTGAGCACGCTGCACACGGACGTCAGCGAGCGCCAGGACAGGAAACCCGTGGTCATCCTGGACTACAACTGCAACAAAGGAGATGTGGACAACCTAGACAAGGTGGTCGGGACGTACAGCTGTAGAAGGATGACGGCCCGCTGGCCCCTGGTGGTCTTCCACAACATCATCGACGTCTCCTCGTACAACGCCTTCGTGAAATGGAGGGAGCTCAACCCTGGCTGGATGACCCGTAAGCGGAACAAGAGGAGGGTGTTCCTCGAGGAGCTGGGAAAGGCGCTGGTGACACCTGAGCTGCCCGCCCAAGAAGGACTGTAAAACCCACACGGTGTGCAGCAGGTGTAAGAAATACATCTGCAGAGGCTGCGCACACGCGTACTGTCCCACGTGTGCCGATTGGGGTCTTACAGAAGAAGGTACGATCTGACCCGCGGGACATGGGGTGTGTGTCCCGCACCACGGTTAGGTGAGAGTGTCTCGGGGTCGGAGCGACCCACCGTTAGCCCACACCGTGCCCTTACCCTAGGGTCTCTGTGACCCACCGTTAGCCCGCACCTTCCCCTAGCCCTCGGGTCTCTCTGACCTACCGTTAGCCCGCACCGTGCCCTTGCCCTTGGGACTTTCTGACATGATGGAGTTGTGGGTGTACACAAGAAGGGACGATCTGACCCGCAGGACACTGGGGGGGTGTGCAGAACGCCAAGGCGATACAAGGGTTAAAGTCCGCCTGTCACTACCTTGACATTTTGGCTTCTAAAATGGTCATCCTTTATAGTAGAAGGAAGTGCTTTATATTCTGGGATTCTGAAGACCCTCAGCTACATGGAGGATGTATTGAAAAAAAATTTTGAGACACTTACATGAGTTATAATGTGAAATAATCAGAAAAATTTAAAATCGCAAGTGCACATATTTTGGTTATAAATTGAAATAAAATAAAATATAATAGGTAGCCTGTTTTACATTACATTTGGATATCCCCAGGGGTTCAGAATAAGTACAAGTTGAATGGTTTTGAATTTATAAAACAATAAAATGAACCTGGCATTTTTTTTTTCTCTTGTCCACATCCATTTTTTCTCAAACATTCTGAAAACCATTGAAAATGCCCATATGGGGTCATTGAACTTATTCGGTCATATTGTACCTCCAAAAGCCACCACTAGATGGCAGTCCCTTCTTTTTTGAACTCTGAGGAGTTTTTTATTTTTTTTATGGGGTGTCTTGAATAGGGGGTGCCCTATGGGTGCCCTAGGCGCACATTTGACCACTGGCTACCATACCGTTATATCAAGTTATCAGATATACCTAGTAATTCCACTAAAACAATGTAAAATAATAATAAACATTATCATAGAATAGCATTTAAGCTACACTTACCCTATTTTACAAATAGATCGATTCCGTCATGATACTTTTCATCCTCTGAATGTTCAGACTCATTTTCACTATCCTCGCTCTCCATATTCATTTATTCCACTTCTTTTGCCGTTTGGCCATTTCTTTTTTCTCAAAACAATTGCTTGTAGCAACTGAATGCGTCTTCAATGCAATCCAGGTGCATAATGACTTTATTGGGAGCATGGTAAGTGCGACACGCGCCTCTCCCCCTGGTGCGCTCGCTCGCTCTTTCTCTCTCTTTTGGGGAGGGGGGTGACATGGATAGACTTCGCATTGGATTGGTTTATGTATTGTAGACTTCTAAACAACAGAAAAATATCAAGTATAATTAGTTAGGGCTGCTGCTGAAATCCTTAAGAACTATAGGTGATCAATATTTGTGATCATGATTGCGGGACTGGTTTACAAAAGTACACAAACGAGACGTTGTTATTTGCAGCGGAATGTCGTTGTTCCCGTAGAAAAGAAATGAAGCCTCTAACTTCTACAGTTCTGGAGCAATAAATAAAAATGTGTGACCTGGACGCCTCAAATAGAGGTTTGTGATCTTGTTGCTTCTGGTTGACGAAAGTACACAAATGAGACGTTGTTATTTGCAGAAAAATAACCCTATTAACTTGGAAGAAGAATGAAGCATCTAACTTCTACAGTTATGGAACAGTGAATAAAAATGTTTTTCATTGACGCGCCCGCGCGTCAATCGCGCTCAGAGAATTCTTGAAGTTATTCTGTTTGGTACCATTCAACAGTCTTTGCAATTTGCACACCATGTGAAATAGTTGAAATTATTTTTGTTATTTATTTTAATGTGGTGCAATAACATGCCACAGTGCAGCATTGAAGCCATAGACAGTGGATAGGCTTGATTTCCTTGACTATAACTGTCACACTGTGAAAATGTTCAGTTTTCTTTTTGCAAAGTTATTTTAGTATTCCTGTATTTAATAAACGTTTAACCAATAGCATTAATTTTATTTTCTGTCAGTCTTGTTTATTGGTGTTCCAACAAAAATCAGAATGGATGAAGCTAATTAAAACCACTTAGAATAAAATTTTTTGCAATCCTTTATATAAAAAAATCAATACCTTTAAATACTGTGCTACAAAAAATTAGATTCAAAACTTGCTTATTTTTATAGAAGTTAAACATTGGTGGACAAAACCAACTCATCATTGGACATGTGGATGCTGCCCATACTTCAGTGTTTCCTCTGGAAATGTATCTTGCTGTTGTGGGAATGTTGTTGAGCGGGGCTGCCCTCCATCTATTCTCTCTTCCCTCCCCTCCATCTCTTTCCTTCCTCACTTCCTCTTCTGTTATCTCCACCTCTTCTTTCCTCTCTTCTATCCTCTGTTCCACTATGGTCTACTCTCCCCTCTTCCATGTACCTTGTTGGCACTCTACTTTCTGTACCACTCTGTCCCTCATTATCAAGACTATTGTCTCCCCTGCCTACTGAAGTAATGCATACACTTCTTATGAAAACGCAGAGCATAACCTTTAAGAGATGGTAATAATAATTTCTCCTAATTAATAAGGTTATTCAGATTCAAGTATAATACATTTAAACCAACTGTAAAGTTGCCTGACTCTTTTCCCTGCTCCCCCATTCTCTTTTTAAGCAACGGCTTAAACTATTTACTCCTGAAGAAAATCACATTGAAAACCGATACATTTATGTTGCATTTAATGTTGGATGAACAATCATGAATAAGCATGGAAATAGTACTGTTAGTGTTAGCTAGCCAAACTTGCTTTACCTAACTCTGTGTTTCTCAGTACGTGTCAATATAACTGGGGATACAATTGTGGCAGCAATATTGATAGCTACATCTTCTGGCCTTTTCTCTCTATCTATAACGTGTGTTCATCTGATGACTGGCCCGATCCTTCCGTCTCTATCCTGCTGGCAAACACTCTGTTATATGTCGTGGAGCTCCGCCCCCTAGAGGGGCTTTAGCTCCTAGTGGTTTACCCTGGCCGCGTCCGCGGCCGTACTGAAAACTCATTATGCAAGATGCGTCAGCCAATCAGGGCACGCCTGCCCCTATATATGACCCGTGAGCCCAGAGAACGTCCTCCCTTTTTATTCAGCAAACGCTTGCTGAGTGCTATACT
>JACXGI010018902.1:0-12771 GCA_016801175.1 Esox masquinongy
TGAAACCAGTTTTGGACCAGAGCAGAACGATGGAAAGCTACATTGTCCCAGATGACAATGTATTACATCTGGTCCCTTTGGTTTGCTGCTGTGATAATATTGTGTAATCTGTCTAAAAATGTAAGAATGAGGTCAGTGTTGTAAGGACCCAAGTTGGCATGGCGGTGGAGGACCCCATTCTGTGTAATGGCAGCACAAATGGTAATGTTACCCGTTGCCCTGGTACATTGACAATAGCCCTGTGGCCAATGATGTTTCTTCCCCTTCTTCTCACTGTTGTCAGGTTAAATCCAGCCTCATCAATGTATATAAATGCATGCGGGACTTCCTCCGCATCCATTTGCAAAACTCTCTGAAATACAGCAAAAATCACATTGTGATGATCAATTTACTGTAGGTCTACTATACAATAAAATTACATGTACAGTAAAAAGGTTGTGTGTGCAGTACACAATACTACAGTCAGGGAACAAAACGTACCACCACATATTCACGCCGCAGGACTTTCACCCTGTCTGAATTTCTTTCAAGTGGCACTTTATACAGTTGTTTCATCAGAACTTGATGTTTTTTAAGGATACGGGCTATTGTTGACAGAGAGACCTGTTGGACATTATTGAAAATTTGGTGATCATTGACAATATGGGCTTGAATTTCTCTAAGTCTGATTGCATTATTGGCCAAAACGAGGTTTATGATCTCTCTCTCTTGCTCCTGTGTGAATATGGGGCCCCTCCCTCCTTGGTGTTCTCGACGTTCAATCCTATGTTGGCCGAACAAAATACATGTAGCTTACTGTAAAATGATACAGGAATAGATACCAAAACTGTTGACACAGTACATGCAGTAAGCTATGGATTTTCTGTTGACAGATGATAAGTTTCTCACCTGTGCTCTTAACAAAATGTCCAAACAATTGATGCCACCGTGTACCTGCTTAGGTTACGCTGTACTCTCAGTTCAGCCTCCCTCAGTGTTAGTCTGTGGTTTATTACATGGTCCACAATTGTAGCATGAATTTCGTTACACAGATTTGGTTGTCTTCTTCTTTGTGCATGTCCTACCCCTCCTCCAGTTCTTCCTCTCCCTCTTCCTCTTCCTCCACCTTGTTCTCTCCGGATTACCCCTCTCATCCACACTCTCCCTCTTCCTCTGACACCGTCCATTTTTTTTGAAGACAGGTGAACTTACCTGTTGCCTTTTTATAGTGCTTAAACCTGATTGGTGTGTCTACAATTAAGCACCAGTGTGTGTGCACACCTGGTGGCTGTGTTTAAACATTTGGTTCATGGGTGTGTTCATTTGAAAGCCTTTGCTTTGAAATTGCAAGGAAATGACATCATGATAAATTTCTGTGTCAAATGCATACAAGTGTGTTTAGTGTTTTGCAAATCACTGTCTGTAATGTTTTGCAAAAAGTGTGAAGCTGACAATATGCTTACAGTTGTGCAAATCTAGGCCGGTGTTTTGCTTCTTGAGTGGAAGGTTTTGCTAATTGTGGGAAAGTTTTAATTTTAGTGTGTAAGCAATTGAAAAAAACTGTAAAAAAGTAAGTTCCTTATGATCCCCATAGCTGTTCACATTTTCTGTGGCTGCAAGGTTATTTTCCATCCTTCCGAATTAAGCGACGGCGCCTGTAGTTTATATGGATGCGTTGGTGTCAAGTGTCGCTGGGAGCAGTGTGGCTGACTGATGGTCTTGCAAGGAACGATACGTGACACGGTTTAAACACTGTCTCAGCCAGAATTGGTAACAGTTTTTAGAGGGGTACTGTCAAAATCGGAGGGGACTGTGGGTAACCACGCACAGCCATTAGGTCTTGCCAGCCAGCCGATCCGGTTGCACATACACATGCTGAATTTTACCCAAGCACACGTGCAAGACCACGCCAACCATCTCGCCCCACCCCCCTGATAATTGACCAACCACGTAACAGATTTTGAATCGAATCTTGCTCAGAGCGGGTCTGATTTGTCAAAAGACCAGTTAGCGACAAGATGATCGGATTTTTTTTGCCTGTGTAAACGCAGCCTTTGGAATGTGAATCAAGGAAGTGTGGGCTAGCGGAGAACGGGGTTGCTTCAGTGGCCTAGCGAAGCGAACAAAAACGTTTGTTCGAGCTGCACGTGAATTGAACACGGTGGAACAGTGGCGCTTCACACTTCAAAGGCTTTTGGTTGTGATTGGCTGTCAGGCGGCCAGGCAGCCAGCAGCTGCCAGACAAACAGCGCCAAGGCTGTTGGAGCTTTTACATGACAGAGTGTAGGATGACTCGTGAGGATGTGCCCCAAACAGCACTATACTCTATTCCCTATGCTGTGCATTACTTTGTATCCTACTTGTCAAAAGTAGTGTACTACTTACTGAATAGGGGGCCACTTGGAACTCAACTTGAAGAGCATATTCTCCCGCTCAGAGAGGATATCACAGATATCATCC
Organism: Esox masquinongy; assembly: GCA_016801175.1. Classification (NCBI taxonomy): domain Eukaryota; kingdom Metazoa; phylum Chordata; class Actinopteri; order Esociformes; family Esocidae; genus Esox; species Esox masquinongy. The sequence goes on from JACXGI010018902.1 coordinate 2,440, forward strand.
CAAACAAGCATCCGAGTCAAAAGCAGAGCACTATGTAAATCCCTCAGACACAATATAATGTACACATTGCATTTGCTAGCAAATGAAATAATTTGAATTTGTACATATGAAAAATAGAAAAAACAAACATAAATATATAAACATATGTTATGCTCCTGGGCTCTGTAGCTCAGCAGGGTTGGTGCGGGCAGTTCCCTGGATGGTAGACCGGATGCCACTGGAAGACATCTTTTGGATCAGAATCAGAATTGGCTTTATTCGCCAGGTATGTGTACACATGAGGAATTTGACTCTGGATTATACAGGCTCACGATGTGTTTACTTATAAAGAACTCAAACAAAGTACACTCAACAAGAGTCACCAACTGCAGTATACAGTACACATAAATACACATAATAAACCAAAACAAAAACATAATAGGACTGATGAGACAATAATGCAATGAGCAGGGTATAAAGGGTGCTGGAAATAAATATTTTTATGCAGGTATTATTATTTACATAATGAAGGAGGATGTGATCTATCTATCTATCTATCTATCTATCTATATATATATATATATGTATATACAGTGGATATAAAAAGTCTACACACCCCTGTTAAAATGCCAGGTTCTTGTGATGTAAAAGAATAAGACAGATAAATCATGTCAGAACTTTTTCCACCTTCAATGTGACCTATAACGTGAACAATTCAATTGAAAAACAAACTGAAATCTTTGAAGGGGAAAAATGAAAAATAAAAAACTTACAATAACCTGGTTGCATAAGTGTGCACACCATTAAACAAATACTTTGTTGAAACAGCCCCAAAGCATGATGCTCCCACCACTACGCTTCACTGTGGGTATGGTGTTCTTTGGGTGATGTGCAGTGTTGTTTTTGCGCCAAACATACCTTTTGGAATTATGGCCAAAAAGTTCAACCTTGGTTTCATCAGACCATAACACATTTTCCCACATGCTTTTGGGGGACTTGATGTTTGTTTTTCAGCCAGACTTGGATGTTTTTCTCTGTAAGAAAAGGCCGTCTTGCCACCCTACCCCATAGCCCATTCATATGAAGAATATGGGAGATTGTTGTCACATGTAGCACAGCCAGTACTTGCCATAAATTCCTGCAGTTCCTTTAATGTTGCTGTAGGCCTCTTGGAAGCCTCCCTGACCAGTTTTCTTTTCGTCTTTTCATCAATTTTGGAGGTACGTCCAGTTCTTGGTAATGTCTCTGTTGTGCCATATTTTCTCCACTTGATGATGACTGTCTTCACTGTGTTCCATGGTATATCTAATGCTTTGTAAATTCTTTTGTACCCTTCTCCTGACTGATATCTTTCAACAATGAGATCCCTCTGATGCTTTGGAAGCTCTCTGCAGACCATGGCTTCTGCTCCGAGATGCAACTAAGAAAATGTCAGGAAAATCCTACTAGAACAGCTGAACTTTATTTGTGATTAATCAGAGTCACTTTAAATGATGGCAGGCGTGTAATGACTTCTATTTAACATGAGTTTGAATGTGATTGGTTAATTCTGAACACAGCCACATCCCCAGTTATGCAACCAGCTTATTGTAAGGTTTTTATTTTTCATTTTTCCCCCTCTTAGATTTCAGTTTGTTTTTCAATTGAATTGTTGACATTATAGGTCACATTAAAAATGGAAAACATTCTGACATGATTTATCTGTGTCTCATTCTTTTACATCACAACAACCTGGCATTTTAACAGGGGTGTGTAGACTTTTTATATCCACTCTGTATATAGTGTAATGGAGCAGAGTGCAAACAATGCTGGAATGAGTAAATAAGTAATTTTTGTGCAGGTGTAATGAACATGAGGTAGGTGGTTATGATATATACAATATATATACAGTATGAACAGCACTGAATTACAGGATGACAAAAAATAAGTAGTAGACAGGTGGTTGTTAGGGTCAGAGTTACTGGGTTGTTATACAGGGATTGTGCCTGGCACTAAGTGTCTGAAGTTGACTGTTCATCAGAGTGATTGCCTGTGGACTGAAACTGTTCCTGTGTCTGTTCGTTTTGGCATACAGTGCTCTGTAGCACCTACCAGAGGGGAGGGGCTGGAACAGGTTGTATCCAGGGTGTGATGGGTCTGCAGTGATGTTTCCTGCCCTTTTACTGACTCTGGATTTGTATAAGTCCTGGTTGGAGGGCAGGTTGGCACCAATGATCTTTTCTGCAGTTCTGACTGAGATGTTAAATGGGTGTCCTGGCACTCTTGTGTTCACTGTGGTTGTATGAATAGGGATCTTCATCCTAGTGTCATTACCAAATGTCCAATCGGGTTCTCATGCCAACATGGCTACCTGATTATCCCCAACTTCCATTTGGCTCATTCATCCCCTGTCCTACCCCTGTAACCAATTCCCAGGTTGTTGCTGTAAAATAGAATAGGTTCTCTCAACTTAACTTGAAAAGATATATTTAAAAATGGATAAACAAAAAATCTGCGAGATGTATTGTGGTACAGCAGTTGTATAAATAATGAAGATAGCTGACTAGGGGGTGGTTTGGAAAGCTTTCATACAAGGGCTTCTCTTCCATGTCAAATACGTTTCAGCGTGTTGCACTCATGCTGAAGCATTCCAGTAATTGTGTTGTGTGAAATTGTAAGGCAGTTATGATAATATTGTCTAGACTATAGTGTTTAGTGCTCATAAATCATGAGAGCTGGGTTTTTGTTCATCCGATAATCAAGACGTATCAAATAACAGTTCACAGTTCTGTGTAATCTACTTAATTAACACAGCACTCTGTTCACCAGTCTCCTACGCACATGAGGAGGGTCAGGTGTCAGACCGCCCCCACTCACTGTGGAAAGCGGTCCTGTATGCTCACCTTTTACGACAAAATATATATATATATATATATATATATTTTTGAATTAGCTGGAACACTAACGTATTTTCCAAATAGTTTTCATCACGTTTTTATTTAATCTATTTTGTCTATTTATATTTTGTGATCATCCTGTGTATGATTCCCCTGATTCCCTAAGCACACAAATGGAATCTGAATGTTTAATCTCATTCTATTGTCCGTAATTCCCTGGGTGTTTGTGCATGCTGCGCCATTTTTGTTAATGTGCGTAGCATATTCTTGTGAATCAGCCGATTTAAGCCATTAATCTGTTGCATTACCAGAATGTGATCTTTTGCTGTCTCTTTGCTGAGGTAGAGTGCTGGAAGAGATGGAAGTCACAAGGATGCATGAATTTATCAAAACGTTTGCACTACAATCACGTGGTTTACATTGATCAAAAGGGAACCCACTGGAGGTCTCCATTTTTTACACAGACATTCACAGCCGGAACTAAAGGAGAATTTGTCTGATATTGTCAGTGGTGATTGTCTTTGCACATGAACGATTACCATTACCACCTGGCTGGAGATACAAACTCCTTTGTAACTCTATTTGAATCAAGAGGGTCTCGGGGTCATGTGTATGTGTGTGGTTTATCTCCATGATGGCCTCAAGCCATTCTATCAACCAGAAGGTAAGCTCAGGATCTGCCGTGAAAAGGGAAAATTATTTTCATTTGGTGCACTTAAAAATTTACAAAAATTCCTTCCCTCAGTCGGCACTAAAAGTAATTGCTCTAGGATGCCCATAAGCTCACTTATAAAGGTAAAGGTAAGCACAGTATGCTGTTGGAATGTGGAAAATGGAAAATGTGGTGAAAGAAAATACATATACATACATATTTTTATTTTTTTGGGATACAAAATAAGCAATGTTTATGCACAATAACACTAAAGTCACATTCATTGTAATGTCACATGATTTTCCATAATTTTTTGGGCAAAAGCAACATATGTAGTTCCTCCAACTTGCAAAATGATCCATGAAAATTGTATCTTAAAAGAAATTTACTTTAACCGGAATTTAATAGAAAACTAATGCCTGAGATTCACTGGATGTTGCCTACCTCATTCTCTCCAGATGAAGACATACATGTTAGAGATTGTCATGTGCTACATGCAGATGAAGAGTGATTTACATCACTACCCCTCCCCTTCACTTCTCTATGTCTTACCAGGCTTCTCAATTGGATTATAATTTATAGCTGGACTGGGAGGCTCTGCATTCTGCAGACTCCGCCCCAACAAGAAATAGTGGTACTTTAGGATTTCTCCCGGGGTAATGAAATGCCACCGTCTATCATGAGATCAGGGAAATGTGAGCCTTTCACCCCTCTGAGAGGTTCATTTCATATGGAGCACATCGAATGGGGTTAATTCAACTAGCAAGTGTTGAATGAGGCCTCTCACTTTTCTATTCTGAATTACTAGTGATTATTCTGGTGTTTTTGGTCAGTGAATAGGAACAAAATGCCAAACAATCACTGAAACACAAATGCACACGCTGCAACAGTGAGCACACATCATGACGCACATGAGGACACACAAAGGACACACAACGAACACACAAAGGCGCAAGCGGTGGAAATGCCAAAATGCTAATGCCAACATTTGCCAGTGGCTGAGAGGCAGAACTGTTCAAACAGAAAGAGGTGTCGTAAGGTCGAGGAGGAGATTACACATTCCTACAGCACTGTCCACCCGTCAGTCTGCCTAACTGCCTATCTGTCTGCCTAACTGCCCGTCTGTCTGACTAACTGCCTGTCTTTCTGACTAACTGCCTGTCTGTCAGCCTAACTACCCGTCAGTCTGCCTAATTGCCTATCTGTCTGCCTAACTGCCCGTCTGTCTGACTAACTGCCTGTCTGCCTAATTGTCTGTCTGCCTAACTGCCTGTCTGTCTGCCTAACTTCCCGTCTGTCTTATTGCCCGCCTGTCTGCTTAACTTCCTTACTGGCTGAATGTTTGCCTAGCAGACTGACTGACTGCACATCTGCCTAACTGCCCATCTGTCTGCCTGTCTGTCTAGCTGACTGACTGCATGTTTGTCTAGCTGACTGACTGTATGCTTGTCTAGCTGACTGACTGACTGACTGCATGTTTGGCTAACGGCCTTGCTCAACCAGAAACTCTGTCAAGGTCTTTAAACATCTGTTTCATGGTGGACCCAACTGATTCACTCATATATGTTTTATAAACATATGTATAGGCTACAATACATACATACATTTAAGCTTATGTTACAGTGTGAGCCATATGTATAGCACATAAACAAAACAGAACTCTGTTATTCCACCTGACTAATCATCTGGCTAATCTGTTGGTTATCACATAAAATAAGGGCATCTTTTTGCTTTGTGCATTGATCAGGTAGACTCTGTCAGTTGGGTCAGATGTCTGCAAACCTAACTGAGGTCAGCAGTGGTCTGCAAACCTAACCGAGGTAAAACAGGACTATGACGCTTATGTAGATGTAAAACTCAATTTGTCCGTGTCATCTCAGAAAGGAACTGCATTGCAGTTGAAAACAATTTTTTCTACCACCACCATTGTCTGTAGGCTAGCTATGCAACCAGTGTCTACCACCACCATTGTCTGTAGGCTAGCTATGCAACCAGTGTCTAACACCACCATTGTCTGTAGGCTAGCTATGCAACCAGTGTCTACCACCACCATTGTCTGTAGGCTAGCTATGCAACCAGTGTCTACCACCACCATTGTCTGTAGGCTAGCTATGCAACCATTGTGTACCACCACCATTGTCTGTAGGCTAGCTATGCAACCAGTGTCTACCACCACCATTGTCTGTAGGCTAGCTATGCAACCAGTGTCTACCACCACCATTGTCTGTAGGCTAGCTATGCAACCAGTGCTTACAAATGGAAAATAGCATTTTGCCGGGTACTGAAAAGGACCATTTCTGAATGTTATGCAGTGAAAACTTACACATTCAACAATCATGTTGTTTTACCACTAAAATCAACATGACCGAACTCAACAAAACTTACTTTGGCAAATCTGATTCTTGGAACATTGCTGCTAGTTGCAAAATTTGCTCGTTGATAATTCGAGAAATAGAGATGCATATCTGACGTTTAGCTTTAGGTTGCATATATTCTTCTGGTCTACTCAGTGAGCAATCAGCAATCAACTGCACTAAGTAATTATCAGTAGTGCGTGACTAAAAACTTAATTTTGTGATGTCCTCGGAATGCCAGTGGAAAAGCAGTAGCAATAGGGATTAGAAGGCTGCTATCGAGGTCAGTGGACCATAGACTGTGGGGGACAGTGGAAGGACAACATCACTGGCACACAGCAAAAATAATCAGATTTACCAAAGTGGATATTTGTCAACTCAGTCATGTTTATTGATTGCAACAGGCAAACAACATGGTTGTTGGGGTGTGGTTGTTTTCACTGCATGCCATTCACAAATCACCTCTTCGGGTTTAGACGGATGCACTGCCAAATGCTACCTCCAGTTAATATAAACTGTTGATGAAATGCCTCATTTCTTTACCCGAAACCTGTTTCCACCTTCCTCTCATCACCCTGTCCCTGCTGTCCCTTTTCAACCCCCCCGTCCCGCCTTTGTTCACACATCTTTTCTTCACTTCACCCTTTTTCTCGTCCACTCCATCTGCCAGTGAGTTGTGACATTGTAATAGATATGAGTCTTCTATCTGTACTCTTTGATTTCCTCTCGCTGCGTCACCAGGCTCATTCTCAGTTGTGCTGTCTCTCTGGGAAGGGGTCAGGGTTCACAGTGAGGACATGGAGGAATGACAGCCTTTGATTTTCACTTTCCTTCACATTTTGCACTACTATGCTTTTTTTGTGTTGCCACCATTTTCCCAGAAGTAAAGTAGGTGAACAATCTGTCAGTTAGAATTCTTTATACCATCTTACATGTGCAAACGACTGACAAATTAAAGGAAAAACCAACATAAAGTGTCTCAGTAAGGTGTTAGTCCACCATGAGCTGCCGGAACAGGTTCAATGCGGTGTAGATTCTACTAGTCTCAGGAACTCTACTGGAGGGAACACTATTCTTCCAAAATATATTCTCTCATTCAGCGTTTTGATGATGGTGGTGGAGAGCGCTGTCTAACATATAGATCCTTTCCTCTTGCTATCATGATCCAAAATAAAGGTCAAGTGGGCCTGCTCAGCATTTTTATACATGCCACAGAACATGTTAGGATGATAATCACTTAACTGTATCAAGCGGTACACCTATATGGAAGCATCTGGATTAGTTATGTTCCTCCAATCATTTCTTCAGGTTTTTCCTTTCCTTTTTCACCCTTATCTACGTTGTCCCAATATAAAAATAACAGCAGAGGCCTTGGGAGCGTTTCTTTTATGTGGAGTATTGCTGTCACATTCATTGACGGTCTACCTATCTGTCAAGAGCAGGCAGCTCCTGTATTTAGAGCGGAATAAAAAACTGAAATGGACGTCCTCCCTTCTGCAGTTATCAACACATTTCTAATGTTGTTGAGAGAGAACTCATTTCCGTGTCTAATTTCTTTTTTAAATGGATGACGAAGATTCACAGGGCAATATACTTTTGGAGTCTTTTTTAATTCACAAGTCATCACTGGTGAAATTGAGATTTTCTTTGGTTGTGGGAATCGGCACTATGCAGTCACGGTCAGGCGGGGGAGGAAATTAATTTAGCAACCCTGATCCCCTCCTGCCCTGGACCCAGGGTGGCTAGGCCATAGCTTTGGGATCCTCACTATTTCTACAATATGGAAAATAGTAAAAATAAAGAAATTGCCTGAATGAGTGGGTGTGTCCTGATTAATACCGTATAATACAAAACCCTAGACCATATAGTACAGTACATTGCCCTGTACTGTAAGAAATAGTGCATTATCCTGGAACACAATACTCTGAAATCGGAATACTGTAGGGAGAATAAAACAAGGTGGCACTTTACATGCTTCCCATTATTAACATTATTTACAGAAGTATTAACGCAACAAAAAATACATCACCAACATGATTTATATTACTAACATCACTTCAACATAATATGCATTATAACTCTACACCATAAACTCTGGTAGACATCTGGGGTTTTCCACCAAAGAGATGGGTTAAAGACTGCCATGCTAGGCGTGAATGTTAAACATGTAATTATTCTCATTAGTAGATCCTCAGTGCTCCCAAGCCAATAGTCAACTCAGACAACTTGGCCCTGTTTTAATATCACAGCCTACTGTCTCTCAGGATGCCCTGCAGCAAGGCTGACTAAAATGTGCTGAGGTGACCTTTTAACGGCTTATTAAGGGGCAGGATGGGCTCAGGAACCAGATCTGGTCTGACCATACTCGACCAGCCCAGACTTGCTTTCCAGGGCAGGGACTGACAATCTGTGGCCGTAGAATCCATGCCACCCAGCCTAGCTCGGTCCAGCTGGTCAGTCCAACTAGTCCAGCCTGGCCAGTCCAACTAGCCCAGCTGGTCAATCCAAATAGCCCAGCCAGGTCTGTCCAACTAGCCCAGCTTGGTCAGTCCAACTAGCCCAGCCTAGTCAGTCCAACTAGCCCAGCCTGGTCAGTCTAACTAACCCAGCCAGACAACCAAATGTTTGCCTTTTATTTTGCCCTTCACACTCTCCTGGAAAAATTCAGGTTAAAAATAAACCCAGTCCTGACCAGCCCAGTCAGGCCAAGCCCAGCCAGCTCACCCAGGCCAGCCTCTGGGCTGATAGCCTAAAGCTGTGGCACTTCTGCTGCCAGACAAAAGGACAGTGTCAACTCCATCAGCTTGGTGACACCTCCTTCAGAACGCTGTCACCTCCTCCACAGACGTGTGAAGCTCCTGAGTTCCCAAGGTGTCCCGCACGTGTTGGTGTTTTATCGGCAGGGAGGAACACATGCTCCCCATCCTTGGCATCTACACGATCACAAATACACATACGCATTTGGCTTTCTGTTCTTGTGGGCACCTGAGACCTAATCACACACACAATACGCACACACAACACACCTGGGGTTGCTGTGTTGAGGTGTACTGGCTTGTTTTTCCATTAACATTCTCTCACACCATTCTAAGGTGTGAATTGGAAAGCTAAAAGCCTTATCTTAACTGGATATAAATAGAACGTCTAGAGTAGCTGTGCAGGGATGATGGTGGTTAGCTCAAAAGCACATTACTTTTCGAGTTACTTATTTGTCACTGAACAGTTTGCAGCAGGTAACACATTTAGAAGTCAATAGACAATCTTCTGTTTAATACGCTCATTATTTCAGCCAAATTAACTGAACACTGGTCAATAGGTGACACAAATAGCGTGGAGGAAATGTATGTTGTGTTACAAATGGACAGAATTCGAATCTCCTTAGAATGTGATGTAAGATTTCCTGTCCGGAAAATGCAACTTTCTGACGTTGAAGGTATTCCTGTGATGGTTCAGAGTTCACACACTCCCAGAGATACTCCCTGTGGTGTTTTGTTGAGGTGGCTGCCCTGTTGTGTCCGTCTGTCCGTCTGTGATAGACCAGTATAATCTGGATGAGTTGACACAGTCACCCATGGACACGCTCTCAACAAATGATGCCAGGTCTTAACAACATCCGGCTAAAACATGTCGCTCTCTTTTGACCCAGAAATGTCAGACGGCATGGGCCTTTTTGAAATTCTGCTGTTCATCTATCTGGGCAAATAATGACTATTCGCCTTTAATATCTCTGTAATACGTGTGCTACCATTTACAGACTAAATGAAGAATTGTATCAGTCTATGCCACTTGTTTACAGTATATTGACTCTTATTAATGAAAGTAGGTTGCTTTTATTTGAATATGTGAAGGCCAACACAAGAAATATATTCTTCCTTAATGCAGAACCCATGGCAGGTCCTTTCCGCCTGGCACCGTGTGGAGATCAAATGCTGCCTGATTATCTATTTTCTAAAATATGCAGACGCTTGAAACACCTTGTAGTTAAATATAGAGGCAAAAATAAATTGCCGCTTCAAGAGTCTTCCCCTAAGTCACAATGCATGTGATTGTCTAGAAGTTCCTCTGGAAATGATGTCCACAGCAAAGGCACAGAATGATTTAAAATAGCAATTGCTCACACCCCTTCTGATTTTCCTCAGAGAACCTCTTTCTGCACACATTGGATTTCAGCCCTTGGATAAGACGAACTAGGATGAAGTAATTTCACACACTGTGCTCACAGTTTCTCATAGGTTATCATTTATTTTAGGTAAACGTGATTTCGATGTTTCTGTTGTTGGTGTTTCTGTGGTGACTGAGGCCGTATGTCCCACACCCCAAACCATACTAACACCAAACCCATACAGTTCGGCATGGCTACATCAAGTAATTAAACGTGTCACCAGGTAGAAAAAGATGATGGTTCCTATAGATTGGATTGTGCAGGTAACATGTAGGCCAACACAAGATGTCAGGATGATGTTAAACCCAC
>JACXGI010018903.1:0-12697 GCA_016801175.1 Esox masquinongy
GATGATGATGATGGAGCAGGCTTGTAGATGATGATGATGGAGCAGGCCTGTAGATGATGATTATGATGGAGCAAGCCTGTAGATGATGATGATGATGGAGCAAGCCTGTAGATGATGATGATGATGGAGCAAGCCTGTAGATGATGATGATGATGATGATGATGATGATGGAGCAGGCTTGTAGATGATGATGATGGAGCAGGCCTGTAGATGATGATGATGATGGAGCAGGCTTGTAGATGATGCAAGCTGGCAGGGTTGGTTTCAACTTGAACCGGGTGCCCGTACAACAACAAAAAATTGTATGTACACTGAAAATTGCTCTGGATAGGAGTGTGTACTAAATGACTAAATTGTAAAAAATAATGATATTGAGAATGCATATTCATCACTGAATGGTCTACACACATGCACGCACACACATACACACAGTCACAACAGAAAGGTTCCTATTACTCACCTCTATGCAGGTGGGTGACTCTGCTATAGATTTGTGCGAGTTCCTGTTGACATTACAAAGGACTCCTCCATGTCTCATCTAAAAGGAGCTCCTTCTCTTTACATGTACATAAAAGCACTTGACTTGCACGTCACTGACAGTAAGTCCTCACATTCATCTTTTTAAATATATGTTTTTTTCTACCTCTATTCAGTTTGAGAACGGCCAGGTCTGAATATAGCAACGAGCTAGGTCAGAGGCATGCAAATACGAACCTAAACGAGAACTCGCACAACCCAAACACACACTGGAATAGACGCTGACACCCTGGCCGAGCGGGGCAGGGTGACGCTAATAGGGTCTGGAATCTGAGCTGGAGGCTGGCTAGGTCTGAACCATAGTGTTGGTCAGCTCTGCCCTAGCTGCCCGCGAGCCGCTCTCCAGAACATCACTGCTGACATGCAAATCCTTTGGCACAACTTGCTGCACTTCCGTCTCTCTCTGTCTCTCCTCTCGCTACCTCTCTCTCTCTCGCTCTCTCTCGCTGTATATCTCTCTCGCTCTCTCTCTCTCTGTTTATCTCTCTCTGCATCTCTCTCTGTCTCTCTCTCCTCCCCCTCTCCCCTCCACCTCTCCTGTGCTGTGTAACAGTCCACAGCCAGTCTGTCTGTACAGGGCACCCACACAGCAGCGGCAGAGGCAGCAGCAGGGAGAAATGCAGAGGTCTCACCATGCTGCCTCCACATGCTCACCCGCCCTGTCCCTCCCCCTGTCCCCCTGTCCCTGTCCCTCTGCTCTCATGGCCACAGAGCACAAGGACCAGGCTGGACACGAGTGGAGAAAGTCAGTACCCAGCTACAACCAGTCCAGCAGCGGAGCTATGGACTTCAGGACCTGGAGCTCCTTAGCTCACGACGAGAGCCAGGAACCCCTGCCCAAGACCTGGGAGATGGCCTACACGGAGACTGGCATGGTCTACTTCATAGAGTGAGTACCGTCTTGCTGTCAGTCTGTTTAGCTCCGGTGCGAAGCTAGCATGGGGCGATGGTGTTGAGCAGAGACAGCTGGTTTTGAAGTATTTCTGTTTGTTTTCTGTTTTACATCATTTTTTCCCCCCTAGACAATGGGGGTCAGATGTAGAGTAGCAATGACTAGAGAAGTGCACAACACATTTTGTATTAATGTTGTTAATATGGAACAGGATTTTTTGAAATTATTCATAATTTGTAATCTACCTGGCGTGTAGAATACTGCTGGGTTGTTTTCCTGTGTTTGATGTTAGTGGTGCTTTGCTTGGAGCACACTGCCTCTCCCTGTCTCCCCCTTTCCCCCTCTCCCTCTCTCCCTCTCCCCCTTTCCCACCCCATTGTTTACCAGTATGTGTGTTTGTATGTCTCACTACACATAGCGCACTCCAGTCAGAGCCAGGTTCTGAAGCCTGGTTAAAATCAATAGCTCATTCTGTGAGCCAGAGAAACGGCAGAAACAACAGGGCAAATGGTACTCTCCCAGGGGCCTGCTCTCTGTGCTCTCTGCTCTTCCCTCTCATCCCCTCCATCCTTGCCTCCTTTCTTCCCTCCAAGGGCCTGTCTGCCACTGCTTTGTGCTCTCTCTGAAAACCTCCATCTCTTCCTTCATCACTCCATCCTTTCCCTCTGAGGAACGTGCTCCTGTTGTTCAAATTTCAAAGTAAAGAGACACTTGATTCTAAAATAATTACTTTCTAGGTTTGTCTTTTTAAAGGGCTCTTTACTTTCATTTGTTTTTCGAGGCATTAGCAGAATGGTTAAGTGGATATTTGTTTCCAGACTTGGTGGTGTTGCTTGTTAATTGTTTCCTCTGTACCCACAGTCACAACACCAAAACCACCACCTGGCTGGACCCCAGGCTGGCCAAGAAGGCCAAGCCCCCAGAGAAGTGTGAGGATGGAGGTAGGAATTACTCACACACAAACATGCACACACACACACTCTCACACACCCACACACAAGATAGACACATTTATGTAATAATAATAATATTTAATTTATTCTGGAAACCCCCAAAATGTATCAATTTTGAAACCCTATTTTCTAAACCTAATGCTGACTCTAACTCCCAATTGTAAGATTGGCAGAATGGTTAGGGTGTGCAACTGGACATAAACCTTTAGCCTAAAACAGACTTGTCTAGTTTAGTTTTTGGTCCCCACCAAGTTAGTAAAACATTAAAACACACACAGGCGCACACACACAGTCACACATAGCCAGCCTGCTAAGCAGGGCCCAGCGGGCCCCAGTGATGCGGTGTCACACTACGCTACCCATCCTGCCCCCTGTCCCCTAATGGCTTCTGGGAGATCTGCAGAGAGCTCATCAGTGCTGTATCTCCAAAAAAGGCAATTCCACTGTCCCCTCTTGCGTGAAGCACTCTCTTCCCTTGCTTGTGTTTGTCACAGGGCAGCAGCCACTCTAGATTCCCCTCACACCGCTGGGAGAAGACAAGCCATTATGAAACACCATGGCCTTAACAACTCCAAAGAGCTTGTTAAGTCCCAAACACCTGGTGACAATTCAACCAGCGCTCTCAGTAGTGTATTTATTTTCATATATGTCTATTTGTATGAACGGTCTCTCTGTCCCCAGCTCCATGCGGTAAGCTGTTATTCAAACGACAACTCCTCATTGCTTGTGCGGACTTTACCAATTGTTCAGGCGCATTAGCAGCACACCGATTTGCATCCTCCGTTTCCTATTTCCTATTTGTCTCTTGTAGAGCTTCCGTACGGCTGGGAGAAGATCGACGACCCTCAGTATGGAACCTATTATGTGGAGTGAGTATCCCAGTCCTGCTTTCTGAATGCACCCCTCTTAGCTGTGATCATGTTGGAGCCTTAGCCTGGTAAATATGGGATTATCTAGTTGTTGTTCAGTTTATATGACACATGGGCACAGTATATTCCGTAGAATATAGATGGTGATTTAGCAGACGTAGCAGATTTCTGTTGTGTAATTACTTGACTTGATGCTGACCGACTCTGGAGTAACTAACAGAGAAACATGCCAAATAGCCAATTCCTTTTTCTGCAGTAGCCCAAATGTTTAACACGCCCTGAACTTTGTGGTTGTTTGAGGTGCTAAACTCTACTAGGGAGTTTGAACAAACCTGATTCGCATGAAGGAAGAATTGAAGAGTTGTATGTGTAATTTGTATATGTAATGTTGTGAATGTGATCAATACAAATGTGTTACTGTAATCGTCTGTGTAAACCTGACCTGGAACTGAATATTTGCAAGCAATAATTGGGTTACTATGAATTGGATACTACTGGAATACACCATGACTTCAGCTTGTGAGCAGTGCTAGAGTTAGCTAGCTAATTTGCTAGTTCCAAAACATCTTCCGCCTGAACAGCAACCCATTGGCATGAAATTACAATGAATACATGCTGTGCACACTTTCACGGCAATTGCATTAACATTGCTGTACAGTATTGACAAAATGACTGCCGCAGTCCTACCCTGAACAGCCTTTTGCATTACACAGAAACAGAGGGAGCCGTCAAACTCACCAAGTCACCGGATTGGTTAGAAAAAGGTCCCGCCTTCCAGAGCTCCTTGCTGTGCTGTCTCTCGGTCCTTGCTTGCAGATGGCTGTTTAAACATCTACAAATCTTTTTCTCACAGTAGTGACATGACTGCCAGTGTACATTTTTTTCCGGTTCAAAAAATCATCAGTTTATTTAAAAACGTTTTTGTCCATAGGCTATGTTAGCTGCTGCTGGATAGGATAATTTGCCGCCAGTTCTCGGGTAAAATATGACAGTAATTACATTCAGGCTCTACCAACAAAGACAGACTTTCCTTTCCCACCAAGTCTACCATGATGTTTTTCTGATTTTGGACAGCTCAACTGGCACATTGATTGTATCAGTTTCGGGACAGGGACGCATCATCTCCACTGACCGTCAACCTATGACGCTCAGTGAAAGAGCTTTGGAAATCACAGATATGGATCAAATCAATGTGACAATTTGGCTGTGCCCCTAAAAGCGTAACTGTCAGAAAATAGCCTTATGCCCATTATACACCAGACCGAAGCCCCACATGGGGAAACACTGCCGCCTATTTATTTCCAATGAAAGGAAAGTGGTAGGAACCGGAGTGGGCAAGGGGCCGCTGTGATCCTACTGCGCTCTCGCATGCCCATCAGTCCTCCGGCCAACCCGCTTCTCGCTGCTTTCCTTTCAATGGAAATAAATTGGAGGCTTGTTTCTTTGCGGGTTGTCATTGTCCAATGTATCTTAGGTGGCAATGGAGAAAGTTAAAGCTTGCCCATGTCATCAAATAGAAATAACAGTCCACTTGACAAGTCTGGTCCTAAACATTTTCATTTTTAAAAGTCTGGCAAAAAGTTATTTGAGAATATGTATGTAGGGTACAAGTGCATATACAGACCTACAGATATACAGATCAGTCTACAGGGCTAAACAAAATATATTATACTTAGTGCAAACAATTCAGCCATATCGTTTCAGATATTTCATATTTGATTCTAATTTTTCAGATTTACAAAAGATATGGACTTTTCCATGAAATACTGTTCCATCACCTATCAACGATGTTTGGATGATTTCTCATTTCAGAATTCACCCAAACCCAAATATACACTGCTCAGAAAAATTAATGGAACATGTAATCAGCACAGCATATCACCAAGTCAATTAAACTTCAGGGATATCAGTCTGTCCAGTTAGGAAGCATAAGCGATTGTGAATCAATGTCACCTTTTTTGGTGCAAATGGAAGTGATAACAGGTGCTCTGGAGAGGCAACAGCAAGACAACCTCCAAAAAGGGAATGGTTTTGCAGGTGGTAGCCACAGACAATTGCTCTCTCCTTATCCTTCCTGACTGATTCTTCTCTAGTTTAGCATTTTGCTAGTGTCCTTGTCACTACTGGCAGCATGAAGCTGTACCTGCATCGCATTCAGGTTGCACAGGCAGTCCAGCTACTCCAGGATGGCACATCCATAGGTGCCGTTGCAAGAATGTTTACTGTGTCTCCCAGTACAGTCTCAAGAGCATGGAGGAGATACTACGAGATGGGCTGTTACACGAGGAGAGCT
This sequence comes from Esox masquinongy, assembly GCA_016801175.1. Classification (NCBI taxonomy): domain Eukaryota; kingdom Metazoa; phylum Chordata; class Actinopteri; order Esociformes; family Esocidae; genus Esox; species Esox masquinongy. The sequence goes on from JACXGI010018903.1 coordinate 5,545, forward strand.
GGACAGGGCCGTAGAAGGGCATCAACCCAGCAGCAGGACCGGTATCTGCTCCTTTGTGCGAGGAGGAACAGGAGGAGCACTGTCAGAGCCTTACAAATGGCCCCCAGCGGTCTACTGGTGTGCATGTTTCTGACCAAACTGTCAGAAAGAGACTCTATTAGGGTGGCATGAGGGCCCGACATCCTCTATTGGGACCCGTGCTCACAGCCCAGCACCGTGCAGCTCGATTGGCATTCGCCAGGGAACACCAGAATTATCAGGTCCGCCATTGGCGCCCCGTTCTCTTCACAGATGAGAGCAGGTTCACACTGAGCATGTGAAAGAGTCTGGAGACGCTGTGGTGAATGTTATGCTGCCTGTAACATCATCCAGCATGACCAGTTTGGCGGTGGGTCAGTGATGGTCTGGGGAGGCATATCCTCGGAGGGTCTCAGATCTCTACATGTTAGCCAATGGTACCCTGACTGCTGTTAGGTACCGGGATAAAATCCTCAGACCCATCATCAGACCTTATGCTGGTGCAGTGGGCCCTGGGTTTCCTGGTGCAGGAAAATGCCCGGCCTATTGTGGCCAGAGTGTGTAGGCAGTTCCTTGATGACAAAGGCATTGATGCCATTGACTGGCCCTCAAGTTCCCCGGACCTGAGTCCAATTGAGAACCTCTGGGACATTATGTATTGGGGCATCCGACGCCGCCAAGTAGTGCCACAGATTGTTCAGGAGATCACTGATGCCCTGATCCAGGTCTGGGAGGATATCCCCCAGGACACCATCCGCCATCTCATCAGGAGCATGCCCTGATGTTGTCAGGAGTGCATATAGGCACGTGGGGGCCATACACACTACTGAGTCATATTAGGAGTTGCCGTGACGAAATTCACTCAAGTTGGAACAGCCTGTGATTTCAATTGTTTACTGTGATTTTGAGTTTGAATCCAGTCCTCAAATCTTTGATTTTGGTTTCCATTGACCATTGTTACATCGTTTTGTTCTCAACGAATTACACAAGGTTCAGTAAAGATTTTGATCTTCAATATATTTCGTTCATCGAGACCCGATGTGTGATTTAAGTGTTCCCTTAATTATTTTGAGCAGTGTCTTAATAGACATGTTCAGTGCAGAGAAACGTTTCACAATAAAGAAAATTTTACTGAGTTACAGTCCATATAAGGATATTAGTCTATTGAAATATACTATTAAGTCTCTGATCTATGGATTTCACATGACTGGGAATGCAGGTATGCCTCTGTTGCTCATTAATAAGTACCTGACCGATAAAATTAAAACTGGGAATCCGTGAAGAACACACTTAGCCAGCTTGCCAGTGGCCACTGCAGTTGAGCAATTGATAACTGAAGTTATGACAACAAACTGCAGTGAGGTCAAGACACTGGTGAAGACCATGAGCATGTTGATGGACTTCCCCGAGACGTTTCGGGTCATTTTGGTCATTATTCTTTGGTTGTGCAAACCCACAGTTCCATCTGCTCTCCGATTGGTCGGTCTCAGAAGATCCCACAGGTGAAGAAGCCGGATGTAGAAGTCCTTGTTTGGCGTGGTTACGCATGGTCAGTGGTTATGTGGTTGCTCGGAAACACTGCCAAATTCTCTGAACAACATTTGACGTGGCATACAGAAGGAAATGAACAGTACATTTTTTTTGGCAGTAGCTCTGGTGGAAATTCCTGCTGTCGGCATGACAACTGCCAAACTGTGCATTTTACTGTGCAGTGAAGTAGCCTTCTAATGTCCCTACGACATGGTTTTACCGACTATCTACATACTATCAATAATATTGCATTTAACAATCTACTAACACTAACTTTAACCTTAAACCTTATCATATCCCTAACCTTAAACCTTATCCTATCCCTAATCTTAAACCTTATTCTATCCCTAACCTTTTCCTAACTCTTACACTAACACTTATTCTAAACTTAAGCTTAGCGAGTGTTTATTTTGTTTTTTGATTGATTTGCTTGTTGATAGTATGAATATCTGTAGATCGTATACAGATGGTGATGTTGACTTGTAAATAAAGTGTAACTCATGATAGACTTGTGTAATGATCATGCAGTTTTATCAGCTTCTTAAAATGCTCTTGTCGAAGGAGACATGCTCACTAACAGGGATATAAACACATTTGTGCCTATTTGAGAAATAAGCTTTTTGTACACCTGGAAAATGTTTTATTGCAGCTTATGAAATTTGATTATCCTTTACATGTTGAGTTTATATGTTTGTTCAGTGTACTTTGCGACACCATGTTCTACATATAGTGCACAGTTCTGTAAACGGCCATTTCTCTACTGAGAAAGTGGTTTTGTCCAAGGAAGCCTTGTGATCCTTCTCCATTCTACAAATAATGACATAGAGATTGACAGCGTGGTCATGATACACAACACCTCACCTAGTCAACCAAATCAACATGTACAGATTAAAACATGTGACTCTCTGTGTGTCAGTTCTGCTCATTCACCTGAACAACCAAGAGATCATCCTTGCCATGTCGACACATCGACACACTGTCAGCTGTGTTACAGTGTCAATGTATTGTTCCTCTGTAGCGTAATAAGAAATTAATGCTGCAATCTTGAATTGTAAATTTTCTGTCACTTCAGGCTCCCTACCTCCTTTCATTGAAGGGTCTGTATGCTTGTTTATTGTAATGGTAGTAACATTTATTGTGGTGGTATTCTCCTGGAATCGTAAGTCGCAGTGTTTCTTCTCATTTGTTATCAATAGAAGTGGCTTTGATCATGAGTGTTTATTTCATGAGCTAGTGTTTGTTTCCATAGACCACATTGAATTCATGGAGAGATGCTGGAGAGGCAGCCCTGAGCTTGTTTGAAATGTTTTTTTAATTATTATTTTATATAATACAAAGAAAAGCAGACAAAATATACAGATGCAAGCTTATTTTGCTTAACAGACAACAAGGGCAGAAAAAAAGTAAGTTGTGTTGTAAAACTTTTCCCGATGACCCCACCCCCCAGCCATTCTGTTGCTGTGTTAGTGGTTGTGTTTAGTTAAGTCTGGCTTTCCTATCCAGCATTCCCCTGGTGTTCTCTGAGGATATCCCAACCTGGTTCAGGGAACACTGGGGATGGCAGTCATACATTATCCCTCTGAGAAACCGAAAGGAAGAGTAGAGGAGGGGGACCACGGGAGGAGAGATGGATTCCATGAAGAGGGACAGAAACAACAGCCCAATGTTTATTTGACTTCATTGCCATTATTCTTCAAAGAGAGAGCTTGAGAGAAAAAGGAGGATGAAGAAAAATGCAGTGTGAGGCTACAGGAGCATAATCTGTTTATGCTAAGGGGTCATCATTACGACTAGGGCTTTTTTCTGTCCCTTCTTGTTTTGAATGAATACAGTCGGACACAATGGCTCATTATTTCCTAACCAAAATACAAAACAAGGGCCACGACAATCAAAGGAGCGGAGTGGACTGAGCGTGCTCAGCTCTCAGAGGAGCAATTCTCTTCCCTGATTGGATATGAGGAATAACTCTCAGGATGAGTCATTCTCAACACAAACAGAACTTTTCCTCAAAACATAGACTAGCGCAGAGCAACGTGCACAAACACACGCCCACACACACACACACACTCACACCCATGCACAAACAATGGCACACACACACTCACTAACGCCCATGCACAAACAATGGCGTGCAAACACACTCGCGGCCACGCGCAAACAATAGCACACACACCTTGGCACCTACAACAAGGCACATAGCCCCAGCGTGCATTGAATTCAGCAAGCAGTATGGCTTCTGTTCCGCCTATGTTAATAAAGCCAGTCACGACTTCTGCCGAGCTACTCTTAGAGCAAAGGCACATTATGCAGATGAGCTGCTTGCCTTGTTTTACATGCAACCTGGGGATCTCCTCTATCGTTGGGGATGTTTAAACATAAAGGGCTGACCTGGCAGTCTGGCTACCAAACGCTAACAGGGAACAGGAGGCACACAGCCTGCTTTATTGATCCTAGGTCAGCCAGGTGTGAGAGAGATATGAACCTACTAAAGTTTCAGCCACTCCTGGAAATCTGTGTAACCAATCTGTTTAACCAAACCCAATAGCCAGTAGTAGAAGCCTGTTAACAGATGAAGTAGGCTACATGTTACTGTGACATGTTAAACCTTTAGGCCAAAATCTAACATTTATAAAAACAATAGTTTCAGTTTATAACATTTTTAATATACTAATATTAAGAGCCATAGTTAATTTTTTTTATGATTCAGGATACACAGAGGGACTTTTTTTGTGGTGCAGTTTCACCCACTACACGGACGCTGTGTCAACAGACCTGCTTTGTGGTGTTATTTGGTTTGTGGTTTACAGATAAGGTGGCTCGTCTTTGGCTTGGATATGCTCTAAAGGTTCATTTATTCTTCCACTTGAAAGTGTGTGCATGGTCACCATTGCTTAACTTTCGTTCTTTTCGGGGGGGTTTTGCTTGTTTCAACGGGGGGGATTAAGGCAGTTTGTGCATGTCATTCTTCGTGATTTATCTTCCTTTTGTTTTGCTAGACTTCGCATATTTTGATTGGTCAGAGGTTTGGGCTCCTCCTATTGTACGGGGTATTACAGCTCTCCCCCCTCTTCGCGCCCATTTATTTAAGAAGCGAAACATTAGAAGTATGTGAGCAGACCGCGTTCGACTGCCCAGGAGAGAAATGGCTCGATGCTCCGTGCAGCCGAGGTCTACTGGGGCTTTAAGTATGATGGAACAGTATGGATAGTGGATAGCGATTAAGAATGTCAGTAGCAACTGTGTGTGAACTGAGTAGACGGACGGAATTCTGGGAAATTCAGAGATGAATAGGCTATTGTACTGCTAACCAATGAGAAAACACAGCCAAATGAAGACAAACAGATAACCGTGTGTCATATTTCTGGTAGGGTGGTAGGGCTGGCCCTGACTTCACCCATTCATCCGTGGATAAATCTAGACACACAAGACACACAATCTGTCCGAGTGGTTTTGCGTGTTGTGCAAACCTGCGCCACTCTCCGTGCTGCTGCAGGTAAGCACAACGAGAGTGTGTGGTTTGGAGGACGGATGAGACGATTCGGGTAATCGAGGCAAGTCTATTTAAATAGAAATATTTGGAATTTGAAAATGTCGTAGTCGTTAGGCCCTGGCATACACCTGCGCTTTCAAAATGCAACACATTTTTTTTCCCAACACCGAAGGTTTAGCCCCGAGACAGGCGCAAATCAGACTGATGTCTCCTGTACCATTACAAAAAATCAATTTGTGACTGCTCAACTGTAAAATCACGGTCAACCAACAGCCTATTGAGAAAGCAATCAAGCAGTGGACTAAATGGGGTCACCTCTTCTAAGTGGAGAGTAAAATACTTAAAGAAAGCTGTGAAATCATTAAAGCCTCACAGCCTTTTAGTCAGTTTCACCTTGTTGGGGGACCTGCCATTAATTGTGATCTTGTCTCTAATCTGTGTTGCAGCCACATCAACCAGAAGACCCAGTTTGAGAACCCAGTGTTGGAGGCCAAGAGGAAGCTTAGCCTGGACACCCCCTCCCCTGTCCCTCAGGGGGCTTCCACACCGTCAGGTAACTCCTCCCAACCAGTCCATTGTCAACTCAGCTGAGCAGAGGATGCGTTTCTGCACGTTGACTGACTGATGCAGCCTGTTGTCCCCATTCCCCTCCATGCTGTCTGAGGGGCTGGGGTGAAGTGTGTGAACTCTGTGACGTCATTTGCATAGGGAGTGCCAGCTCAGATTTCCTGGCCTATCAGGGGAGAGAATGCACATTCTCTGGCTCGGGGCAATGGATCCTTTCGAGGAATACGGCGAACCATGCCCGAAGAGCTTAGGGCTAGCGACAACGGTGGTTCTTAGGTGGTTTTCTAGCTTTAAAGGTGAACAAATACTAAATAATTTTGTTGAATAGAAGCATGACCACTCTCTTTTGGTCACAGAGGGACACAATTACTTCTTTAAAAGGAAGTTGAGATAAGAGCTAAGAGGATACAGGGCCAGCTTGTCTCATTCTCAGTTCCACAAGTTGGTGCCAATTTGAGACAGAGAGAGAGAGAGATTGCTTTTGTATTGTAAACAAATGTTTCCCCTGTCACTAAAGCCCTTGAATTTAAATTAAATTGACAGAGGGAGTGAGTGAATGAGAGACAAGGAGCGTGAGATCATTTCATTCATTTCAGTAATTCAGAAGCAACTCTTATTCAGGATGAGATTGAGAGATAGACCGACAGCGAGATGCAGACAAACAGAGAACGAGATGCAGACAGACAGAGAACGAGATGCAGACAGACAGAGAACGTGATGCAGACAGACAGAGAACGTGATGCAGACAGACAGAGAACGAGATGCAGACAGACAGACAGAGAACGAGATGCAGACAGACAGACAGAGAACGAGATGCAGACAGACAGACAGAGAACGAGATGCAGACAGACAGACAGAGAACGAGATGCAGACAGACAGACAGAGAACGAGATGCAGACAGACAGACAGAGAATGAGATGCAGACAGACAAACAGAGAACGAGATGCAGACAGACAGACATAGAGAGAGCAAGACCGACAGACATAGAGAGAGCAAGACCGACAGACATGCATAGAGAGTGAGAGACTGAGAGATAGAGAGACAGACAGAAAGTGAAAGCTTTTTTTATTTTCCACTTGCTTTGGCAATGTAAACAAATGTTTCCTTGCTAATTATGCCGTTAAAGTGAATTGAGGGAGACAGAAAGAAGAGTAGGGATGGTAGTTTGTTGTCAATGGACTGAGTAAGGTTGTCATTGAGACATTCTGTTCTAAATGAGTTCACTAGGCCTGGCCTGTTCTGAATAAGTCTTAGTCTCTTATGTTCAAGAAGGATATATGAAAGGATATTGATCATGCAGTCATTCAGACATGTTTCTCTGCTGATCCAACTCTGTGAGGACCAGTCAGTTGCCTCAGAACAGACCAGGACTGGTAACAACACTCAGACCACAGAGGATGACTCACAAGACTTTTAATGACAGCCAGACCCCAGAGGCTCTGTCTGTAATGACTCTCCATGACCCCCCTCAGACTTAATGTTTTCCTGGAAAAAAACAGTATTACCTCAATGACCAACCCATGACGACCTTAAAACACCAATCCATGA
>JACXGI010018904.1:0-12489 GCA_016801175.1 Esox masquinongy
GAGGGGGATGTGTGTGTGCCTGAGCAGGGGTGTGTCTGATCCTAAGTGGAAAGAAAAACCCTCTGGGAGCTAAAATCTCACAAGACACCAGCAGAAGCCCTTCAAATCCCAGGGCTTAGATAAGGTAGCATGTTAGTGCTGTCTTCTGCAACACCAGATCAAAGCCAAACTAGACCAGTGCTCTCACAACAAACACCAGCAGAGTAGGGGAAGGTGAGCAGGCCATGGCAGAACCAAAGACACGTGATGGGCTGGATAACGGTGAGAGAGGAAAAAGTTCAGGAAAGACAAAGAGTTTCAGGAGGAGCGCATCCAGAGATAAACTGTGTCATGTACGTACAGAGGGATGGAAGAGGGAGAGGTGAAGAAAGATACAGAGAGAGGGTGAGTGTCAGGAGGGAGGAGGGATGGACGCTACAGAAGAGACAGGGCCTGCCTCTGAAATAGCCCCCTGTAGTGTAAGGGACACATCTAGTACATTCCTCAGAGCCCCAGAGGCAGAACATAAGAATGCCCTGTTGAACTTCCCAATAATGCTGGCAGCTTTACGTCTTTGTCTTCCACCCTGGCGAAAGGATTAAAAGGATGGAATTATTTTAGTTGCCAATTGCACACAAGGTCCAAATTGGAGAAGAGCGGGGGGCTGCCACATATGGACCAAATACACAATTCTATTTGGTGTGGACACAGCATTTTGTCCTTCATTCTCTTCTAGCTGGCTGTTCCCCGTATCTGACTGAAATGAGTGTCTGTCTCTCTGGTCCTGTTGATAACAAGCAATCTAAAAAACGAAATTACGTTTATGGTAAGTCGCTGCAGACCAATCAAACTGATGTGCTAGCTTTTGATGCTTTGATGTTTTTGAGGCAGTCATGGCAGATTGTTTTTGCACTTTCTGCCTTTGGGACCTTGAGAACTTGAGATACTACATAGATATCGATGAATGAGAGACAGCACTTGAGAAGAACGTTGGTGGAGCCCGAAACAGTGTTTTGTCTGTTCGCAATTCTTTCTGAATGAGTATTCAAATAAACACATGGAAAGATTTATTAATTCATGAGAACATTTCCAACAAGGATATTGATGTTGTTGACTGCAACAACGAAATTGTTCATGCGCACGCACACATTTTTTATTTTATTATTATGAAAAAGTACCTCTATTACTTTACACACACACACACACACACACCCACACCCACACCCACACACACCACAGAAACAGCTGAAAAAAGTCCCCACTATTCCTATTGACTATCATCTGTGCACTAGTAACATTTTCATCTTCTTCCCATCCTTTGTTCCTGGTGCACTGTGCACCCGGACTAACCCAATGGGATTGGCCCTATAATTACTCTCTAAGTGCACTTTAATAGATCATTAGTAAGGGAGACCGTGCAAACGAGCTGATCATTAAGTATGCCCTCCTGGGTGCCGTCAAACACTCCATATACAAGGTCACCTCACATATCCTCCTACGGCATCTGAAGAAACCTAGCTAGCATGAGCGCACATCGTTGACGAGTGTGCAAACATAGACACACACGCACGCATATGCCCAGGGATGTTAGCAAGCTCACGTACACACACACACACACACACACACACACACACACACACACACACACACACACACACACACACGTTTTGTATTATACAAAGCAGCATAAGTCAGAGAGTGAGAACGTGAGAGGGGACCGGCCGGATGGTCCAGAGGCCTCCAGCGACGAGCCGTGGCAGCCAGCGTGGGGTGCCGGGTGAGGGGCTGACAGGATGGCCACGGGCCCCCCGACACAGCCTGTCACCCGGAGATCCATCAGAACCCAGGAGCTGGGCCAACCTGCTGTTTCACTGCTGGTACCACCTGGATTGTCTCTGTCTCGCACACTAACACCCTGTTTTCTCTTGCTATACTTATTTGTTTCAACTTTGTTAAAACTGCTCTGAGATATTCTGAATGTTTTGGTGAGAACACCTCGTAAATAAACAAAAGAAAGTGCTACTCACCTCTTGCATACAGAAAGGCCCATCCCACCTTTTGATACCAAACACAATGAGTTGGAAAAAACTGCCCCGACGTGTAAATCAAAGGGCACAAAATACTTAAAATAGTTTAAGTGTTGAAGTTACTGCTTACACACAGATAAAATACAGAAAAAAATCCCTATAATCCAAAACAGACTTAAACGTGTCTTGGACAACGTCTTTTCTACTACCAAAAGATAGGCTCTATGTCTGTGAAGGAATCCAATCCTAAGCCTAACCTAATTACCTGACTTCAACCTTGACCACCCTTAAGCAGAGACCATACTGTTTCTTATCCTAATCGTTTTATCATTGTGCAGAGAGAGAACAGACTTTTCCACATTTCGTGGAAAATGGAGTGTGCCTCCATTCCTTTTTGATATCTTTGTGCAGGGGCCTAATATTTCCTAGATTCCTCATTAACCTAACACATTGATGTTTGCTTTGGCTTTAACCCCCCCACCTGGACAAAATGTCAAATATTACCGCCAGACAGTGAGATCATGTTTCAAACACACCTTCTGAATAGGAAGGCTAACACGTCAACAGGCAGACTAAAACCCACACACATACAAACAGTATTTTGTGTTTTTCTTGCGGTGTATCCAAGCTTGGAGTTGAATAATGAGCTCCCCATAGACCTGGCTGTTACCTTACTTCTCTTTACTGTCAGTATCCGTATTTGCACACTCACTCTCGTACACTTTTTTTTCCTCTCTCTCTCTCTCATACAAACACACACATACACACACACACCTACCTTCCACAGAGCTGAGGCCCCAAAAGGTACCACAAACACAATATAACAGGTTCATAAAATAGACACAAATTGCTTTTTAGCAATTGTGTGACATGCACACGAAAAGACATTTCAGCTGTATTGAAAGAAGAAATTTGCCCTTTAATGGGGCATATCTGAAATTAATGCATTAAATGCCCGAGAGGGGTAAGGGTTAAGGTTAAGATTGAAAGTAAGAACAGACACTAAAATTCACGCTAGACAGTTCTAAATGCATGCTCCACCCTCTTCCTAGTTAAAATGCAAGTTTAGTCAACGAATCGCATGCCTTTCTTCCTACATGTGTGCATATCACAAATCTCTAATAAGTAAGCATCTACTTCATGAAAACCTGTAATACTGTTCTGGGTTACACACAACACGCACGCTGCTATTTATTAAAACAGTTTATTTTTAATACAGAGCATTTTAGCTAACAATAATATAGCAAAAACGACGTACAATGTGATCATCCATAAAGACCCTACCTGTAACACGCTGCTAAGTTTCATTTGCTAATAAGCAAACAAATAATATCCAACACTGTTTTTAGGGTGAGCTCTACACGCTAGGATGCCTAACCAAAAGGGTTAAAATTAAGAGACCACTGCAAATTGAACGCTTCTGTTTCTCACTCAAAACTTTCCTTTTCAACTTTTTTGGAAAGAAAAGAAAAAGGTGCAGTGGTCTCTTAATTTTTTCCGGAGCTGTGTGTACATTCAATGTTTTATTGATGGTCTGTTTATCTCAATGAAAACTCATAGTGTGAAGAGGCCGTAAGTAATCAGCAATTCTGAGCACATCTGCATTAAACGAGAACCTCCATTTAAGTATAGAAATATTTTAAAAGCCCAGTCAATGAGAAAACTGGTATGTGTGAAACGTGAAAATATTGTCTCATTTACATTGAGTAATTTACTGATGGTCTCTAACAAGGTCGGGATCTATGAAGGACAAACCAGTTTCGCTATGTATGTATACCAGCTGGATGATGCTAGCAGGCCAAAGATAGAACTAGCAGGTAGTAAAAAAACAATAAAAGAACAGGAAGTTAGCTGTTTAGCTTATGTGGGCTAGCTTGATTTACAAAGTTACGGAAAAAAGGTAACCCACCATAAGATGTTTTAATATCTTCTGAAACCATATATTTTTCCACTGTGAAAACTAATTTAGCATTCTCGCGAAAATATGCATTCTCTTACTAGAGACTAGCTTTCCTCAATTCTCTACATTCTACACTTGTTCAACCAGCATTGGAACAAGATTATGTTAAAAGGATTTACATCTTAATGACATGCGCTGTGATGTGAATAGGCTACTTATGGCCTGGTTTTAAATTTAGAAGGATGCATTACTGTAACTATAGTTTTGGCAGAATGAACGTACAAATGTTTCCCCTGTGCAAAAGCACAGACAAAACACCAAACCGCACTCTCAAACAAACTTCTTCAGCTATAGCCCTAACATTTTTTAATGGGTAAACCAAACAATGAGTTCAGCCTCTTTCTTAAAGGAATTAACATAAAGCGTTCATACCCATCTCTACATGATAAGGGATGGATTCTAATATTATCTTTGCGTTCATGTTCAACTAATTACCCTCAGCTTTTGTCTTGTTAACATATACTTGCTTCTCCCCCTACATATAATTGAAATGTATGCAATCACTAATGTAAGTCTATCAGTATAAGATGGTACGCTGAATGACAAAAATGTAACTTTTTATATTCTGTAAATACTATTTTAGATATTTAAATATATATCTTCTATACTTATTATTGGATCTTACTAGGATTTTAATTTGTTTGAAAAACAAGCAGTCTAATATTATGCATTTAATATCAGAATGCATTTGAAGATACTATTTGGACAGTTTTTGCATAATGATTTCATTTTTTTCAAATACATATCAAAGTAAGTTTTTCAAATAAAGAATATTTAAATAAATATTTGGTATGTTTGTGTGTACGTTTGGTCTTATTTATCTGATAAAAAGTTATATGCAGCTCATAATTTACATTAGTGTCTCCTGAAAGAGGACAACACAACACCTCACATTAAAAAAAATATTAGTGATTTGGTCTAAAAACACACCCTACTATATTGAAAAGCTGCTCTACGGCTGCAGAGGATCCTGGGATGTTTGTAACTCTGTTCTGATTATGTGTGACTGTGTGTAATCCAGAATATCGGCGTATCAGTAGTTGGTGTACAATATGGGTAATAGCATGATTCTCAATTTCTGTGATGTTGTGGTAACATTTCACTAGCGACTTCCCATAATGCCTAACCAAAACATTGGTGGGCCTCTGCTAAACTTTTTGAGCCGAGGTTTAAGGCCTTTTAAATATGTATAGTTTTAAAGTGTGTACCAGAAAATGTGTTTTTATATCCATTAAAATCCTATATGAGAAGTGGTTTTTGGCTGTTTATTGGGCTGTTTAAAGTGTGTACTAGAAAATGTGTTTTTATACCCACTAAAATACTATATGAGAAGTTGTTTTGGGCTGTTTATTTAGAAAATACTCAAACACACAACAAAAATAGTCCAACAGAAATGTATTAAACTCTGTTCATGTAAGGTTCATGTCAAGGTTAATATCCAGTGGAGGAGAGCAGTGTAGCAGCCTATTGAACCAGGAGGTTATTTAACATGGCACAGTTTAAAGAGTAGCTACTGTTCTTGAGTGCCAAAAACACTTAAAAGCTTCATTGGTGATGTAGCTGCATGTTATGCGAGTTCAAGGCCCCGGACACCAGAGAGAAAACCAACACATTCCTTCAGGGATAGGTTAACACGGTGGAGCCAGCATGCCGTTCAACGTAAAGGCACTGAACGGTGATAAAGACAAACGGCTTCAGCCCTTGAAATTGAAAAGCTTGCTTGTGAGTGTAGCTAGTGGAGGAAGCTTGAGATCGATTGATGATGATGATAATGATGATGGAAAATGAGAGCACTGGAATGTTTCCAGTATCTCCTTATATTAAGATTTAGTGACATTTCTTTACTTTTTCTTATTGATTTCCCCAAAGACACAATATCAAATAATTACCTCACTTTGTAAAGTGGAAGAAGACAGTTATGGCTTCCCAGCACAGTCAGCGTGCAATAACAAAATCTAATTGTACTGGCGCAGTGATTATGCAAAAAACTGGAATGTCTACATTGTGTTCTGAGCAAGAAGTCATTTCATGCTGATATCAATAGCCTTGTAAATTAAGTTAGAGGCTCTAAAGCAAGGTTATTCCACTCCAGTCCCAGACGGCTGAAAGGCCTTTGTTTTTCATCCTCTCCCTGTAATCAAGAAAGATTCAGACCTGGGACACCAGCTGAGTGCAATTAACTACAAGGTAGAAAGAAAAGTCCGAAATGTTACGCACCCCCAGGACGGGAGTTGAAGAGCCCTGCTCTGAAGCATCCCACTGTCTCTTAATTACAAAGACTGGGGATGAAGAACCATCTCCAAATGTCAACATAACTTTCACACTCATTATATAGAGGGGCAATACTGACATTCCATAAAGGAACTGTTGTGTTTCCTCTGTCTAAAACAACAGTAAACATTTACATACATGTGTCCCATATAGCTCACTGTCTTTCCCAGTGTGAGGAGCAAAAGTGCACTATGAAGACAACAGGGTGTTAGCAGGAACATAACCTGTGACGGCAATACAGTAACATATTCCTTTGGGTTCAGAGCCAATGATGGCAATAACATGAGCTTGGAAGATGCTTCCGTAATGCTTCTATTACTGTACATCTCAACGATGCATTACCTTCATTCGCATTTGTTTAATAGGGGCATACATCAAAACAAGTTGGCTTTTCTGCTCAGCATAAAAAACAAATGACCGCTTTTTGATCTATTATTCACAGAATTATATTAGAGCCTGGAACAATAATAGCCCATTTGTAGGATTTAAGGGACATGATCTCCTGGATAATCTAGTAGTGGGCAAGGCCACAAACCCCATTAATTTAGCTGGCTACGGCATACGCTGAGAATATGAACTGCAGTACACTATCTTGATTCACTCTCCAATCACGATGGAGCAAAAAAATTTTTTTTTAACAATGTTTCAGCTGAAAAAATGCAACGATGCTACGGGTGAAAAAAAAAACGCTAAAAAGGAACGATTCAACTCCTATTACAAATGAATCCTCTACTCTGTAAAAGCTCAGAAGTAAATCTGAACACAGAGACAATGTGCGACGGTATAGAAAACACTGAAATAAAGATGAGGACTCTTGCAGTTTTGTGCCAGTTGGATCACGGCAAAGTGGACTTGGGTCACCTTGTCTCCTGGTGTGTGACATCAGTCTGACAGCACGGCCATACAGACCACGGACATGAGAGGAGAGCTAAACTCTTCAACTACATTATGTACGAGGCTTATGAGCAAAGTGGAAATGTGATTTCAACCAAATATTTAACAGCTCGAAGTACCTTTGACACTATACAAACGACAGTAGACAAGACCCATGTACATTTCTATTTGATAAAACTGAAAACTGTCTTCTGTTCTCACCCACCTCCCCCTCAACCCTTGGACAACACATGAACACATACATCCACAGATTTGATTTGACATAGCTCCAGCCCGGACACAGACAGACACGGCCACACTCCCGGTCCCTCCATCTCTATTAGCAGCTAAGCCAATCCGTTATCGACCAGATTGTTCGCGTTGGCCGAGGCAAGCAATAATTACAATATGGTAATATGTCAAAATGATAGCTCCATTACGGCAATTTAAGTTAGCCAAGTAGCCAAGAGATTGGGGACGCTAGCGTAAACATCCATAAGGGTTCTGAAATAAATTCTGAAGCAACACAAAAGCCTAACCAAACGCTTGGCTTAAGGCAGACAATTTATTAAAGACGCAATTTCTAAGAGCAGGAAATGGAAACAAAGGTCAAGCAACAGTTTCGATGGCTGACTTACAGTAGAGGGAATGTGATTTACTAAGGGGAAAAAAAGCTGAAAGAAGCTTCCAGCTTTTCAACAGTCTGTCACAATCCTTCAGTTAATTACTACTGTAATTTACTGTAATTACTACTGTAATTAACATGCTCATTTGAAACTCACACACCCACCTCTTAGAGAGATACTCTAGGGCATTGCAGGCATTATCTAAGGGGAATTATGTTCACAACAGATAATAACTGCATATTAAATGAGCATTAATGTAAAAAAAAGCATTCCTGTTCTTATGATACTGTCTTCAATATGATGTATGAAATTGTGGGAAGAAAAAAATGCCTGGAATTTCAACCTGGTGAAGTGTAATGGAATCTGATTATAACAGATAAATGTCCATTCATCTGGGTTAAGGAGTGGGCTCTAGACAAATTTTATTGCCAAAGCTGTTTCAGTAAATATGTTCAAAAGTTGTTTCCTCCTGTGATCACACAGAGCATTCTAAAGACAAAAGGTTTCTAAGGGACATATATGAGTAAAACGTTTGATTTATTTGCATTTATTGCCTAGTGCAGTAGAAACTTTTACATTTCTTTTTTATGATATTCCCAAATTATGGTTGAAAAAACACTCAGAAATGGTACTTTTTGAAAAATTGGTATTCTAATGCCCACAATACCAGTTATTTTATTAAATAGAAGAAGTTGTTCTAAAACTATGATTTCAAAATAAAATGATTGGGGCTTTCAAAAAATAAATAAATGCCTTTGCTCCGACTAATACAAACTTATAAAAAGCTTAGAAAGCTATGGAATTCTCCTCATTGAACCATCAGGAAATATTACAGCTCACAAAGAGAGCTGCAATAAGCCTGACACATGGTAATCAATAGTCTCACTGACTTCATTCATTGCTAAAAAGTTTGAAAAAAAGCTGTGCGTAAAGATAGGCGCCGAAGAGTCTGAATATAAGAAAAGGCAAGTGTATCTGTCCGTAACATTGCCAATGCATTTTGACCCCATGCTGGAACCCATCATGGGGCATTGGCGACAATGAGCAGTAATCTACCCCGCTGAGAGCAATGCAGCGGTACTTAGCCAACACATCATGCCATTATTTGCATAGAACACAATTCTGACATACTTTGTATTCTGATGAGATGCTTCTCTATTTGTTGTCAGTTTTCCATGTAGCTTATTGCCTTTTCTATTACTCAGTTGATTGATTCTCAAACTCGGTGTCTAAACATGGAAATATTAACTTTACATAAGCTGTTTCCCAGGAATTAATAAAAAAACATATCATTTTGGGTTTCACAGTGGTATGACTCTTAATGCAATTATACCATTTGGGAGTCACGAATGACGTCTAGTTAGAAAGACAACAACGACATGGTGTGGTCTGTTAAGCTGGTGTCAGCAAATTGCTCTGTCTACGGGTGACATTTTCCTCATGCAATGTCAGTCGCATTCAGAATTACTGGCACCGCTGAAAGAGGAGTAAAAAGGCTCAAGGGAATTTACAGAAATTTTGTAGATGATAAAAGTATATTTATTATTGTTGTGTCATTTAATTTCCAAATATTAAAGCGATTAGTACCATGGCCAATATCCAAGCTACACAAACCTAGCCAGAGTTGACAGTGATGATAATTATCTAGCTACATTTTAGTGCAGCTACATTTTCATTGAGCTTCCATCCATGAATTCTTGACTGTACGCCAGTGAATTACAAGGTTAGAGTGATATTTTCTTTTCCTTTATATCAGTACAGTGATGGACCATGATTTTCTGTTCGTGAATGACACAGAGTAAAATGGAAAGATAGCCAGACAAACAAAACAAAACTTCAAAGCCAAGAGACAGAAGAAAAAGAAAGAGGTGAGGTGATGGAGGAGAGAGAGATAGTCAGAAGTGACCAGTAAGTTTAACCATTACAGTTTGGTGGGAACTGCTTCTATACGTATCTATACGAGGTTCGATAGTACAGAAATGAATGCAAAAGGGCTTTATAGACAAAAAGTGGGTAATAGCTGTGACATCAGGATAGTTTTGTGTTCACACCATTTAGGCATTTTGAGAACATGGACATTATAATAGAACATACTATATTATTTATACAGCTATACATGCTCCTCCTGACACATTTCTACATTTGAAAAGTTATACAAGCTACATCTCACATCATGTAATGAAAAGTGTTTATAATAAAACAAATCCGGCATAGGTGTCCAGAAAGTGGTAGGCAGTTGGCACGGAGGGTATTGTGTATCTATTTGACCTGACCATAAATAAATCAGAAATATACAGTCTCATGTAATTTCTCTCTCTTTTGTGATTAACTTTTCAATGTTCATCTTGGGTGTGTTTTGTATTGATTCAAGTGAGCAAAGAGTTGTTGTTGTATGATACAGACTGTTCACAAAAATTATAATTTTAGGGTCGGGCGAGGTATATCAAATCCAAGTCCCCAGAAGCCACTGCACAAATGCATGGAAACTAATGCCAAAAACACACAATGGGGATTAACTATTGCTATTAAATAAAATCAGAAGATAAAACCAACCTTCAGGGTCCGGTGTATAGTGTCCCAGCTACAGTAGCTCAAATAAAGGCAAGAGGGTTTGTGTGTGCGCGCCGTTAAAGTAAAGTTACCGGATCTACCAATAAAACATAATCTAGCGCTTTTAGCAGCCTGCAAACCATGGCTCATTTACTGTTGAACATACGGGTCAAATGTCATTGAGTCTGTTGCCCATTTTGTGAAAGGTTGCTATTCATACAAGCACCTGTATATTTGTAGACATTATGACGCGTCAGTCTGACAACCAGCCAGGCGAGAGAAGTAGTCTAACCTGCAGCACATGTAGTATATAAACAACGCCTTTTCCCCCTATTTTGATGATTGTGTTCTCCGGGTGTACAAACAAGCCTGCTGTTGTTTATGCTGGTTATGGACAGAGGTCTCAGGGAGGTGCTAATTCTGGAGGAGCAGGCCTTTATTCTGGAGGAGCAGGCCATTATTTCTGGAGGACCAGGCCTTTAAAAACTACCTGCTAAACGATCAGCCCGTCATATTACAACCTGAGAAGCATCGCTTTCCAATGCCAACCTGCAACACTGATTTCCGGGGGTCCAGCCTGTGTTTAAAGAGTGACAGCCTGTGGCCTTCAAATGGCACAACCGCATGTGTCAAGGACACTGCAACTGGTGAGGGACTGCTCCATGTCAGCCGAGCGCTTCAAGTCCTTTTTTAAATTAGATTTGTTGGCTCGCATCAAGAATTTAAAATGCGTGAATGTATATTGTCACAGAACTATGCCAGTGGCTGTTATATGCTGCCTTCGTCCAGGCAGTCGGGGCTAAGGCGACCCTGCTATCTCCCTTCTATCTGCATGTGTGGGCACAGGTTTGTCAGTAAGAGAAGCCCACGTCTTCCTCAAGCACAGATTAATGAAAATATCTGCTTTGACAAGAGGCATCATGGGTGTGTGAGGAGGAAATGAAACATGAAGAACAAAACAAACAGGAGGAAAATGCCCCGAGCTCCACAATGGGCAAAATATGTCAACTAAGCCCTCAAAGTGACGTGATCCTTTGCTAAGCTAACCTTCCAATGACATTAGGTATCTCACAGACAGATGAGGAGACACTATGCAACATGATGCCGTGTAGTTTTGGATTGGGCACTCATCTCATAGGCTTCTACGTTGAAAATGGATGGATTCTCTCCGCACAGCTGAGAAGGCATCCAAAAAATACCATTCACTGTGATTTGAAGATGCATTTTCATTGTCGATTTTCTGCATTTATTAAAGCCCCATCGGCTGGCATGATATCCGACGTGTCCGTGTGAACACATTATTAGGGAAATCATTCATCTCGCAAAGCATGTAAACGTTTAAACTATTATAGTAATTTGACTGACCACAATAATCACATTACTGTGTGCATGTAACCATACTCATTAAGTAAATGATTGTTTATTGATTAGTCATTACTTTCCGGATGACGAGGCCCTTTGGAGGTACAAGTGAGTGAACACATGGCCCAGCTCATAATAAGCCGGCTATCTAGGCTGATGTGCCAATGAAGGAATTCACAGTTATAAATAATTAACTGCTGTCCCCTGGGCAACATGCATTCAAACACATTACCCATAGTGATTGCTCATTGACGGCCATTTCCCCTTATCCATCTTCAGAGCCCAGCAACAGTAATACCCAATCAACTGGCCTGTCATTTGGTGGCACAAACGCGTTCACGTACACATCATATCGACTAAGGTAATGCATTGCTGATGGAGGTAGTACATAGGCATTTCACTGCACCTTTTATACCTGCTGTGAACCGCGTGACGCATATAAATGTGATAAGATTTTAATTTGATAAACATCAAAGATCTGCTATGAGCAAATATAGGAGGGATAAGGAGAGTGTGTGTGTGCATGTTTGTGCATGTTTGTACACGTACGTGCATGTTTGTGCATATACAGGTGCTGGTCATAAAATTAGAATATCATCAAAAAGTTGATTTATTTCAGTAATTCCATTCAAAAAGTGAAACTTGTATAATGTATACATTCATTCCACACAGACTGATATATTTCAAGTGTTTATTCCTTTTAATTTTGATGATTATAACTGACAACTAATGAAAACCCCAAATTCAGTATCTCAAAAAATTTGAATATTGTGAATAAGTTCAATATTGACGACACCTGGTGCCACTCTCTAATCAGCTAATTAACTCAAAACACCTGCAA
>JACXGI010018905.1:0-12692 GCA_016801175.1 Esox masquinongy
CAATGGCCTTAACAATGGCATTCGCTGTCTTACCATGGACATGACTTTAGTGTGTGCAGACATTTTTATAATAACAAAAAAAACATTTACTGGATGAAGCACAATGCTGAAAGGCGTGATTTGATTGTTTGATTTCAAGTTGTGTAGGAGCCCATATGTCATACCTGAAAGGGAAGGCCGTGACAAAAATGTCTAAACCGAAGCTACTCAGGCAGTATCAGTTGAATGGAACATTTATTAGCAATTTGCTTAACTGCATCAAGAATCTACTTTCAGGTTAGGCGTACTATTGTTTACACAGAAGAAGAGGAGGAAGGTTGCTTAGACTCACGCTTTTCAGCTGCCAATTCATCTCATTGCATGCCTGCTCCAGTTGGTGAGTGCGTTTACGGATGGTAAACTCTGTGGCAATGCGCTGAGCCTCCAACTCATTCTGCAACTGAGTGATGTCAACACATAGACAGTTATGACACGCATCCTCAACTCATTTACACATTTACACAGTTATACACTCACCTATTAACAATATTTTTCACAGAACCATATCAAATACAATGCATAATAGAGAGCCCTGTGAAATCAGGTCCCATTGTCCTCTGGTGTAAAATATTGCACCAGATAGCTTATAGAGTGATATATGCGACGCAACCAATATGACGCTACACTCCTCTCTCCCTCTCCCAGATCTTCTGTCGCACCTGTGCCCTGGTGACCCTCATGTCCTCCCTTAGTTGAAGTGATGCCTGCATGTCCTCCTGAGCTCGGGCCACATTGTATTGGCTGAACTGCTCCCACTGCTGAGGGGTAGTGGAGCTGCAAATGCACAGTAACAAATACAGTGGTTAAAGAACGTGATGAAAGAATGTGGTGCTCTTGATACTTTAAATAGTTCTATTGAAATGACTGCCTATTAAAATGTAGAATCGAACTGCTGTGATAGACAATCAAAACTATAGAGAAGATACTCTATTAACCAAATCTTGACAGATTTCACAAATTCAAAATGGACTGCTTGATTAAAGTTGGGAGATAGTTTACAACCATGAGCTGTAGTTTTGGAATAATAAATGCGTTGTTGTGTGTCATGTCTATTATAGCCTTGGTTTGTGAACTGCTAGGCCTATACTATGCTGTTTAGAATATGCTACAAACACCACTGAAGGCATGTGCCAGATTAGAAAAGGCAAGAAATAAGGAAAATGTACTGATCAACTTACTTTAATGTTTAACAAAAGCCTTGACTGCATGTGTGAGGTTCTGTTTTGTTCTGTTTGGTTTGTGCCTTATGTTTCTCAACATAGCCTGTCCTTTTTTGTTCTGATTGCTTTCTCCTGTTTGTAATTTCCCTTGTTAGCTCCCTATTTAGTCTGCCCAGTAGTGTTCAGCCCTTGTCGAGTTATTGTGTGTCTTGCCTGCTGTCGTGGCTGGCTGGTTATCTGTCTGCCTGTGTTCCTGTCATTTTGTTGTTTTTTGCCTGTCCAAGTTTCGTTATTTAATCCGTCATTGTCCTATAGCTCTGCGCGTGGCATCCTGTCCCAAAACCATTACAGCATGCCTCAACTCCCATTATTAAGGGAATAATACCCTGTTGAAACGGGGTAAACATTAAACTGTGATGACAATTTAAGATGCACCTGTTTTGTTAGTACAAGTTGAGGTAGCCAAAACACTAATATTGCTTTTTGTAACACAGCAAATACATTCCACCATTGATTTCATAAAATAATTATGCAACAGCTACATAAACTCACCTCTTAGAATTTGCATCTACCCCAATGTACAACCCCGTTTCCAAAAAAATTAGGACACGGTGTAAAATGCAAATAGGAACAGAATGCAACGATGTGGAGATCATTTAATCCCTATATTTAACTGAAAATAGTACAAAGACAATATATCAAATGTTGACACTGAGAAATGTTATTGTTTTTGGAAAGTATATGCCCATTTTGAATTTGATGCCAGCAATACGTTTCAAAAAAGGGACAGGGGCATGTTTACTACTGTGTTGCATCACGTCTTCTTTTAACAATACTCTGATAGCGGTTGGGAAATGAGGAGACCAATTGCTGTAGCTCTGAAAGGGAAATGTTTCCCAGGTGACATTTTATTTTGAGAGTTTCAAAAGTTTGCCTTTAGATGCTCTACAGATTGTCTACTGACTGTAACATTTTAACTATCTACTAACCCTAACCCTTACCTATATCCTAACCCTAACATTAAACCTTGCCCTAAACCTTATTCTAAAACCTAACCCTAACCTTAACCTCAGCAAGCAGTTGTTTATCAACCAATAGTTGGTTGAAAATTTGTTGAAAGTTTGTTGATAGTATTACTACCTATAGAACATCTACAGACGTAAATTGTTTGCAATGGGTGACAGGTCTGGATTGCAGGCAGGCCAGTTTAGCACCCGAACTCCTTTACTATGGAGCCATGTTGTAGTATGTACAGAATGTGGTTTGGCATTGTCTTGCTGAAAAAAGCAAGGCCTTCTCTGAAAAAGACATTGTCTGGATGGCAGCATATGTTGCTCCAAAACCTGTATATATTGTTCAACATTAATGGTGCCGTCACAGACGTGCAAGTCACCCATGCCATGTGCACTAATGCGCCCCCATACCATCACTGATGCTGGCTTTTGAACTGCGCGCTGATAACAAGCCAGATGGTCCCTCTCCTCTTTAGCCCAGAGGACAAGGCGTCCATGATTCCCAAAAGGAATTTCAAATTTTGATTAGTCAGAAGACAGGACAATTTTCCACTTTGCCTCAGTCCATCTTAAATGAGCTTGGGCCCAGAGAAGGCGGCGGTGGTTTTGGATCTTGTTTATACATGGTTTCTTCTTCGCATGGCAGAGTTTTGACTTGCATTTGTGGATGCAGCGACAAACTGTGCTTACAGACCGTGGTTTTCGTGTTTCTGAGCCGATGCAATGATTTCCACTATAGAATAATGTCTGATTTTAATCACCTGAGGGCCCAAAGATCATGGCCATCCAATATTGGTTTTTGGCCTTGTCCCTTGCATTCAGAGATTTCCCCCCCAGATTCTCTGAATCTTTTAATTATATAATGTACCAAAGATGATGAGATCCCCAAACTCTTTGCAATTGATGTTGAAAAACGTTATTCTTAAAATTGTTGCACTATTTGCCCGCGCAGTCTGTCACAGAGTGGTGAACACCTCCCCATCTTTGCTTCCGAAAAACTAATCCTCTCTGGGATGCGCTTCGTATACCTAATCTGTTACTAACCTGTTGCCAGTTAACTTAATTAGTTGTGGGATGTTCCACCAGCTTTTTCTATTAGCATTACACAACTTTTACAGTCTTTTCTTGCACCTGTCACAGCTTTTGTTTAAATGTGTTGCTGGCATCAAATTCAAAATGGGCATATATTTTTAAAGAATCAATACAATTTCTCAGTTTCAACATTTGATGTTGTCTTTGTACTATTTTCCATTGAAAATAGGGTTTAAATGATTTGCACATCATTGCATTCTGTTTTTATTTCCATTTTACACAGTGTCCCAACTTTTTTGGAAACGGGGTTGTATGAAAAAGGAGACCTTATAAACATTATCAAATTATTTTCAAAAAAGAACAACAATCCTGCAATTCTTATTGTCATTAGATTTATTATGTACTAATATATGACATCAATTTGTAGTTTAGGCTAGTAATTTTTGTATTATTTATAACCTGGCACACAGAATATTACCTCAGAAAAAAAATATGCCCGGAGGCGAAACCTTAT
The DNA here is from genome assembly GCA_016801175.1 of Esox masquinongy. NCBI lineage: Eukaryota > Metazoa > Chordata > Actinopteri > Esociformes > Esocidae > Esox > Esox masquinongy. The sequence continues at coordinate 3,759 of JACXGI010018905.1, forward strand.
TGCCAATCCTTGATGTAGATGTCCTGCTCTGAATAACATGCAGTACAGTATTCATTTAGATTGAATTTCTAACCCTTATACCAGCTCACCCTATGGGTATGCACAAGGGGTTGGGCTTCAAGGAGATGTCAGGTGATGTCACATTGAGTGACAAGCAGGACAGGTCAATGTCCTGGGCCTCAATCTTGTTCTGAAGATCTTGGGTCAGCTGTTGCCGTGCTTCCTGAAGAAGACTGTAAAGAATGGTCAATGATAAGTACTGAGAACAGCCGATGATATGCACTGCTACTCTTTTGTCCAAACTGTGTCACCCTATTCTCTCTAAAGTTCACTAGGACCCCAATGGACCCTGGTTGTTAAACTTATGAGTCAGGACCCAAAGTGGTGGCAATTTATGAGAAAACATCTAAATGTATCCATTATTTCTTTTTCATTTGGGTCATTGGAGAACTATATTGAGGTCACGGGAGACAACAGTGACTCTGTGTGCGTGTCTGGAATGCACTGATTGGGACATTTAGGTCTGCCACTAATAGTCTGGATGAGCACACTGATGCTGTGACATCAGACATCAGCTTCTGTGAGGACAGCTGCGTACCAACACAGACCAGTGTGAGTTACAACGACAAACCCTAGTTCAAAGCTAAACTCAGACGGTTGCATTTGGAAAAGGAGGAGGCATTTAGGAGTGGGGACAGAGACAGGTTCAGAGAGGCTAAATACAGCTTTGGTAAGGCAGTGAAGGAAGCCAAGGGCCTGTTTGAAGAGAAATTAAAACAGTTCTCAGCCAACGACTCTGCTTCTGTTTGGAGAGGCCTCCAACAGATTACCAACTACAAGCCAAAATCCCCCCACTCCATTAATGACCTGCGACTTGCCAACGACCTTCAAGTGCATTCTCCAAGTGCATCGATGATGTTGTCGCGAGGGTAAATGTTTCCTCAACCAAAAGCCCTGGGTTAATGGTAATGTCCATGCTATGCTAAGAGCAAGGCCCTTTGCCTATAGTTCTGGGGGCTGGAAGCTTTGAGGAGGTCCAGATGTGACCTACGGAAGACCATCAGAGATGCCAAAAGAGATTACAGGGATAAGTTGCAGTCTAACTAGCACAGCTCTGATCCGAGATTCATGTGGTGTGGACTGCGACACATCACAGACTACAAAGGGAGAAACAGCAGTGATGCCCATCCTGCTGCCTCCCATCCAAACGAGCTCAATACCTACTACGCACGGTTTGAGGCGACCAACACCATTCCTTCTGGAAGGCTTGCTGAGGTCCAGGATGCCTGCACTCTGTCCCTAGCCACGGCTGATGTGAGGAGAGCTTTTAAAAGAGTGAACCCTCGGAAGTCACCAGGGCCAGATGGCATTCCAGGCCGTGTTCTCAGGGGGTGCACCGACCAGCTAGCGGAGGTCTTCACCTCTATATTCAATCTCTCCCTGACTCTGTTTGCAGTCACCACATGCTTCAAACAGACCATCATTGTCCCTGTACCGAAAAAACCTTCCATCACCTGCCTGAATGACTACCGCCCTGTAGCACTGACCTCCATTATCATGAAGTGCTTCGAGCGGCTGGTCAGAACCCACATCTGTCCCACCCTTCCTGACACCTTGGACCCCTTTCAATTTGCATACCGCCCCAATAAATCTACAGACAATGCCATCGCCCTGATGACACACACTTCCCTTTCCCACCTGGAAAAAGGCAACACATAAATAAGGATGCTGTTCGTGGACTACAGCTCAGCATTCAACACTACCAAGCCACGAAGCTTGTTCCTAAGCTCAGGACCCTGGGACTTAACACCTCTCTTTGCAATTGGATTCTGGACTTCCTGACGAGCAGACCCCAGGTGGTGAGAATGGGCAACCTCACCTCCTCTGCACTGACACTGAGCACCAAAGCCCACCAGGGCTGCGTACTCAGTCCCCTTCTGTACTCCCTGTTCACGCATGACTGCGTGGCTACACACAGCTTCAATGTCATCCTTAAGTTTACGCACAACACAACCATCCTGGGTCTCATCTCCCACAATGATGAGACCGCTTACAGACAGGAGTTAGAAAACCTGGCTACATGGGGCCAGGACAACAACCTCTCTCTCAACGTCTGTAAAACTAAGGAGATGATCGTGGACTTCAGCAAGCAGCAGAGGGGGGGTCATGCCCCCATACACATTGATGAAGTTGAAGTGGAGAGAGTCCCTGACTTCAAGTTCCTCTGTGTGTTCAACAAAGATGACCTCACTGGATCCAGGCAAGCAGACTCTGCAGTGAAAACTGCCCAAAAGCGACTATACTTCCTGAGGAGACTCAAGAAGTTTGGCATGCCTGCAAAAACACTCACCAACTTCTACAGGTGCACCATTGAGAGCATCCTCTCAGGCTGCATTACTGCCTGGTACGGCAGCTGCTCTGCTGCTGATCGCAAGGCCCTCCAGAGGGTGGTGAAGTCTGCGGCGCGCATCATTGGCTGCCATCTCCCCTCTGTGCAAGGCATCTACCACCCACGATGCCTGAGGAAAGCAATGAACATCAAAGACTACAGCCACCCAGGCTATAGTTTGTTCACACTGCTGCCTTCTGTTAGACGCTACCGGAGCATCAGGACACGCACTTCCGGACTCACAGTTTTTTTCCTCACGCCATAAGGCATCTCAACCAGCAACACTGACCTAGGATGATATTGATCACATGAACAATCCAAATGCTCTGATGTTTTTCTATGTACATTCAGTGTACATTAGAGTATTCTTATGTACCATTCATAGGGATATTACACCTATATTATATTTATAATATTCAATACTCCTACCCATATTGTTCATATTCCCCATTCTACACCCTTTAGAATTGCTGCTAGTTTACATTGTTATGTGTATTTTGCTATATTTTTGCATGACATATTTCTTAATTTTTACTGTATTGATGCTGTGTGCCATGTCACAAGAATTTCATTGTTCAGAATGACTGTTTTATTCGGTGCATTTGTTAAATAAAAAATACTTATTCGATGCATTTGTTAAATAAAAAAGACTGCAGATTTGAAAGACAAAAGAGCAGTCCTGACAACATACCTTCTCCCTGTGTGTCCAGCCATCAACACCAGCCCCCCACCATTGCGGCCTATACACAATCACCCATCTCAATCATCCCCACCTCTGCCACAACAATGGCACTTTCAATCCTGGAGGGGGATGTTGACAGTCTATTCAAGAGACAGAACTCCCGCAAAGCAGCAGGGTTTACTGACATTTTTAAAACCTCACGGGAGACCTGCTGCATTCCGGCCTGCTTCAAATCCTCCATCATCATCCCAGTCCCCAGGATCACAGGACTTAATGACTACAGCCCTGACCTTTGTGGAAATGAGGTCATTTGAGTACCTTGTGCTGTCCCACCTCAAGACAATCACCGACCCAATACTAGACCCACTGCAGTTTGCCTACAGCGCCAACTGGTCTGTGGACGACGTGGTCAACATGGCTCTTCACTTCATCCTCCAGCATCTGGACTCCCCTGGAACCTACACCAGAATCCAGTTTGTGAACTTCAGTTCTGCATTCAACACCATAATTCCCACTCTGCTCCAAGACAAGCTCTCCCAACTGGGAGTGCCCGAGTCCACAGCCTTCCTGTCCAACAGGAGGCAGCATGAGAGGCTGGGGAGACACTTGTCTGACCCCCTGACCATCAGGACCGGCTCCCCTCAAGGCTGCGTCCTGTCCCCCCTTTTCTGCTCACTGTAAACCAACAGCTGCACCTCCATTTACCACTCTGTCGAGCTCCTGAAGTTTGCAGATGACACCAACCACATCGGACTTATTTCTGATGGAGACGAGTCCACCTACAGGTGAGAGATTGACCATTTGTTTTCCTGATGCAGCTCAACACCCTAAAGACAGTGGAGATGATGTTGGACTGCAGGAGAAGCCCAGCTGCCCTTCCCCCCCATCGCCTTGGGTGGGTCCCCAATCAACTCTGTGGAGTCCTTTCACTTTCTGGGCACCACCATCCCCCAGGACCTCAAGTGGGAGCTCACCTCTCTTACAAAGAAAGCTCAGCAGAGTATATACTTCCTGTGGCAGCTGAAAAAGTTCAGCCTGCCAAAGTCTATGATGGTGCACTTCTACACTGCCATCACAGAGTCCATCCTGACCTCATCCATCACCGTCTAGTATGCTGCAGCCACTGCCAAGGACAAGGGCAGGCTGCAGTGCATCGTCTGCTCTGCAGACAGGATGATTGGTTGCATCCTGGGCAGCAGGGGGCGCTGGCTGGGCTCCTGGGCAGCAGGGGGCGCTAGCTGCGGCTCCACGGCAGCAGGGGGCGCTAGCTGCGGCTCCACAGCAGCAGAGGGTGCTGGCGGCGGCTCCACGGCAGCAGGGGTCGCTGGCTGCAGCTCCACTGCAGACTTATGCAACCAGGTTATTGAGTTCACATCATCTTATAACTGGGGATGTGGCTGTGTTCAGAATTAACCAATCACATTCAAACTCATGTTAAATAGAAGTCATTACACACCTGCCATCATTTAAAGTGACTCTGATTAATCAGAAATAAAGTTCGGCTGTTCTATTAGGATTTTCCTGACATTTTCTCAGTTGCATCTCAGAGCAAAAGCCATGGTCTGCAGAGAGCTTCCAAAGGATCAGAGGGATCTCATTGTTGAAAGATATCAGTCAGGTAAAGGGTACAAAAGAATTTCCAAAGCATTAGATATACCATGGAACACAGTGAAGACAGTCATCATCAAGTGGAGAAAATATGGCACAAAAGAGACATTAGCAAGAACTGGACGTCCCTCCAAAATTGATGAAAAGACGAGAAGAAAACTGGTCAGGGAGGCTTCCAAGAGGCCTACAACAACATTAAAGGAACTGCAGGAATTTCTGGCAAGTACTGGCTGTGTGCTACATGTGACAACAATCTCGTGTATATACAAGACAGAAACCTTTTCTTACAAAGAAAAACATCCAAGCCCGGCTGAAGTTTGCAAAAACAAACATCATGTCCCCCAAAAGCATGTGGGAAAATGTGTTATGGTCTGATGAAACCAAGGTTGAACTTTTTGGCCATAATTCCAAAAGGTATGTTTGGTGCAAAAACAACACTGCACATTACCCAAAGAGAACCATACCCACAGTGAAGCATGGTGGTGGCAGCATCATGCTTTGGGGCTGTTTTTTTTCAGCTGGAACCAGGGCCTTAGTCAGGGTGGAGGGAATTATGAACAGTTCCAAATACCAGGCAATTTTGGCACAAAACCTTCAGGCATCCATTAGAAAGCTTAAGATGAAGAGGAAGATATATATATATATATATATATATACAGTACAGGCCAAAAGTTTGGACACACCTTCTCATTCAATGCGTTTCCTTTATTTTCATGACTATTTACATTGTAGATTCTCACTGAAGGCATCAAAACTATGAATGAACATGTGGAATTATGTACTTAATACTTACTTAATAACTGAAAACATGTCTTATATTCTAGTTTCTTCAAAGTAGCCATCCTTTGCTCTGATTACTGCTTTGCACACTCTTGGCATTCTCTTGATGAGCTTCAAGAGGTAGTCACCTGAAATGGTTTTCCAACAGTCTTGAAGGAGTTCCCAAAGCACACATCCAAATCCACAAAAGCATGGCTTCACCAGAAGAAGATTAACGTTTTGGAATGGCCCAGCCAGAGCCTAGACCTGAATCCAATTGAACATCTGTGGGGTGATCTGAAGAGGGCTGTGCACAAGAGATGTCCTCGCAATCTGACAGATTTGGAGCACTTTTGCAAAGAAGAGTGGGCAAATATTGCCACGTCAAGATGTGCCATGCTAATAGACTCTGAGTCAGCACTGAGTGCTGTAATAAAATCAAAAGGTGCTTTAACAAAGTATTAGTTTAAGGGTGTGCACACTTATGCAACCAGGTTATTGTGAGTTTTTTATTTTTCCCCCTCAAAGATTTCAGTTTGTTTTTCAATTGAATTGTTCACGTTATGGGTCACATTAAAGGTGGAAAGAGTCCTGACATGATTTACCTTTGTCTCATTTTTTTACATCACAAGAACCTGGCATTTTAACAGGGGTGTGTAGACTTTTTATATTCACTGTACATACACAAGCCTCAGCTGGAAAAATCTTGCACCTTACATATTTTTTAGGAAATTATTAATGCTCCGTCTACTGTTTTTATGCTCAGTCCGTTGTTTTTATTTATTTTGTATAAACTGTTGCACTAACAGGCCACAGCAAATTCCTTGTTTGTTGTGAAACTTGGCAATAAAATTCTTTCTGATATCTCATTTGGGTCTCCACCTGAAATACTTAAAGAATAAGGGTTTTCATTTGGGACACGTTGTGACCTCTTACACTCTCCTTGTAGCTTCTCTTTTCCTTAATGCTTTCTCACCATAGCTGCTCGAAGGCCTTGTCGATGCGTTGCTGTAGCACCCGCTGCGATCCATCGATCACTTTCACTTCCTTTTTTAGCTGAGCCTCCACTGGGTCGTTGACAAGCTCGTTGCCACAGCGACCTTCTCTCAGGGTCAGACACTCCACTGCGACCTCGAGGGGAACCATGGTGGCTGCCAGGGCCCGTTCTGTCTCCTCTTTTCCCTTAGATACAGTAAAAAAAAAATGTAAAAGTATATCACATGGGGTCTGTCTATTTGTTTTTTGTCAAAGGTAGTGTACTATGTAGGCAATAGGTTGTAATTTGGAAATCAGACCAGCTCATTACAAAGCCAGAGCCTTTAGAATGCAGCATTATAGTTGTTTCCTCACTTTAATTCTTTCAAAAGTGTACTACTGCAGAGTAATACTAATGATCTGAAATGTAATTGCAAATTCACCCAAGTTAATGCATCCATCTCTTTGTCCACCTCTTTTGCGCAGGATTCTAAAGTCTGTCTCCAGCGTGATATGTCCCAGATTCTGTCACTCAGCCTTCGAGAGCTGTTAATCTCATCCCAGCTGGTCTGAGATTGTGATGGAGAATGAACAATTAGAGACTTAAGGCGACATGAAACAGGATCGCGACAGGAAGAAATACAATAAAGTAGATATTACATGTGTTCTGGAGAATAGTCCATGCAGTTTATGATATTAACCAAACACTAGGCTCTGTGTAGGCCCAGGATACGAAAATGATTTCATTACATGGTCACATCTTTTACCTTGCAGGTTGTCTCAATGCATAAACCCCTCCCATCTTGGCGTGTCTCACGTGAGATGTGTCGCCAGTGTTCAGCTGAATCAGACATCTGCTTGTTTCTGGTGTCCCAGTCGGACACACTATACCTGAGCCCAGGTTTGCCACTGAGCGTGGCCATGGTCCTTGCTGTGTCTTACAGGACTGATGAAAATAGGTGAAAAACATACAGGTTTAATGAGACCAGAAAGAAATTGAAGTGAACTATTTCGTTAAAACACAAAAAAAACATTTTACAATAACCAACTAATTTAATAATTACAATACTACAAATATTTTTACTTCTCTTCCAGGCTTTGAAAATCTTCATACTGCTGCTGCCTGGTAGACGCTACCGGAGCATCAGGGCATGCACTTCCAGACTCACAAACAGTTTGTTTCCCTCAGGCCATAAGGCTCTTCAACCAGCAACAATGATCTATGATCATACTGATCACCCGTGAACATTCTAGATGCTCTGATGTCTTTTCAGGTACATTCAATGTACATTAGAATATTCCTTTGCATGTACCATTCATAAGCATATTACACTCATACACTAAAAAATAAATGTTATTTTACGGTAATTTACTTTAAATTTTACATGTAATTCTCTGTATTTCAGAATGACAGAAAAATTCTGTTTTAAATTACACATTAATTTAACAATTTAACATTTGTCCTGTAAAATAACTGGAAAAGTCTGTTATCAGGAAACACAAGAATGATCTGTTTTTCCACAGACTTTGATTTGCAGTTTATAAAAAAACCCTGTATAAATACGGAGTATTTTTGTTTTAATATTGATATCCCAGCATGCTATGTGGCAGTTCATTTTGTTAATGTTTATGTTTGTTGTAATTGATATGAAGGTGATAGAGCTTTGTTTTTTTGCCATCTTGTTCTTTGTGTACAGTGTTATCCTTTGGAATGTTTTTTGGGGATTATGGTTGTGTTTGTGTGCCAACCATAGAAAAGAAGAGGATTCTATTTGGTGTGATTTGCTGCTTTATAGGAATTGCTCTAGGAGTTCTGACTCTTGCATATTTCTGCCAACATTGTGTCTGTTAGAAGTTGGTATGGCGTGAGTCTTCAAAATACTAATAGCTGATGTATACAGTATCTCACAAAAGTGAGTACACCCCTCACATTTTTGTAAATATTTGATTATATCTTTGCATGTGACAACACTGAAGAAATGACGCTTTGCTACAATTCTGTTGCGCACTTGTGCAATTGGCCTATACTCTGCTGGCAATACTCGGCCCTCATTCAGGGTAGTTGCGGTTGGTGGGTGTCCCTTTGGTTGATGCTTGGCAATGTGGGTGGATTGATTTCCTGCCTTTTGGGCCCTGTCCGGGGCCTCCCCCGGATAGGGCCACAGTGTCACTGGCCCCCCCTGTCTCAGCCCCAAGGTCTTACGCTGCTATATTATTGTGCTGGGGAGTAGGGTCAGTTCTCCACTATAAATCCTTGTAGATGTAAGGAATGCATTTTCTAAATTTTTCCTGTCTCCTGCCGTTTTAAACTTAGGAGGACAGGAGGTCCTGGCCCACACCTGAGGAGTACCAGGCTTGAAAGACCCGTTGCTGTCCCGGTCCAAAGTCCTCCTGGTTGTGTTGCAGATCAAGACGATACCTGACGATTTCAGCTGCCACTGTGCTGACACCTCCCCCTCCCTGTGTTGTCCCTGTCCTTGTCCATCTGGTCATGCTTCCGACCTGGACTAAGTTTAAATAG
>JACXGI010018906.1:0-12750 GCA_016801175.1 Esox masquinongy
ACTCTTTTGTCATGCTGAATAGTTATTTTTTTATTCAAATTACCTTTGAGGTACTACTTGCACTGTTTTTGCCATCCAGCTGGTCCTATTGCAAGAGGATAGTGATGACCACAGCAGTGGTTTTGATACTTTTCCTCGTTACATTAGATTTGGTTCAGGTAATCACCTAATCAGTACCTCATTAAGTTAAATGATGTGTGCCTTTGTTGGAATTTAACAGACACTGGAATGGAATGGCAGCCACAAATGTAGAGATGCTGATTTAAGAAAAAATAGGAGTGGTCTCTTAATTTTTTCCAGAGCTGTATAATCTGACTCCTTATTGTTAGTAAAGGTTAGCTACTCCTTTCTTTACTAGCCTAACATTAAAATTACATGTCTGGGTCCACCCAGACTGGTCAGAAACCCAGAACTCAAGGATGCCCAAAAATGGCATATGTTCCTAGCCCTACCCGAAGCCCAGAACTCAGGGATGCCCAAAATTGCATATGTTCCTAGGCCTACTCGAAGCCCAGAACTCAGGGATACCCAAAATGGCATGTATCCCTGGGGCCACCCAGACTGTTCAGAGACCCAGGACTCAGTGATGTCAAGTCTGGTCACTTCAACTTAAGAAAAAATTAAGAGACCACTGCACCTTTTTCTTTCGATTCCAAAAAAGTTGAAACGGAAAGTTTTGAGTGAGGAACAGAAGCATTCAATTTGTAGCGGTCTCTTAATTTTAACCCTTCCGTTCCTCACTCAAAACCTTCCTTTTCAACTTTTTTGGAAAGGAAAGAAAAAGGTGCAGTGGTCTCTAAATTTTTTCTGGAGCTGTATGTGTGTGTGATTATCAATAGCCTTACGAGCTTGAGTGTGAAAATGAACGAGGAGTGCCGTAGTAATCTATATTCCAAAGTAATCATTTTTTTTCCAATCAAGTAATAAAGTTACAATTCAAAACATAGTTACATACCAACACGATTCAACATCCTCCCAACTAGTCTAAAAGTCTACTAAGTATACCATAAGTATCTAAGACACACGAATATGTGCTAGGAGCTTCCATTAACAATAGACTCCTAAATATGACTACAAAACAACGTGTTGGGAGGTCTCTTTAACGATGACACACTCAAATAACTTTTTGGAGACATGGCTATTACTTCTAAAATCAGACATATCTAAAATGCTCCCCCAAATAGTCATTAGCATTACTTTACCTTGGCAAACACAATGAACACAAAGGACAGGAACTGTCCCATTTAATCAATGCAAAATTATCGAATAGACGAGGCATTGCCGCCAGTTGTTGTCAGACATGCAACAAGGACAAACATTGCTACAATGTTCTTGTAAAGTTTGATCCATAACCCGTACAGTACAGTAAAGCATATCAATCTATTCTGCCCTTTATGGGGAACAGGGGAAATCCAAACACTACAGATTAATGTCCACAATATCATGCATTTAGTTAGAATTCCAATTTGCTCAGAGTTTCACATCTCTCCAGGTGAGCTCAGGAGGGTGGGGCTGATGGCCCACACCTGGTGTTCCAGATCTTTAGAGATGCAAATGTTATGCAGGAACCCTGATGAACATCAAAATACGCATTTTGACCTGTCCTCCATAATCTTTCAGTTTCTAATAGTCATTGATGTTGAAATAATAATAAATAATAATAACAAGAAATCATTTTAATTAAAAAAATAATTACAATAAATAATTCCATTTGTCTTTATAATTTTTAAACAAATATTTCAAGATTGGCATATTTAAAAAAACATTTGTGGTGTTCCTACTCTTCTGTCAACCTCTATTACTTTGACAGAAATCCCCATTATGTTATCAGAAGGGTTGTAGTGGAGGGTAAACGCCGTTAATGCATGAAATAGCGTTTACTCATATTTTCATTTAATTAATTATTGTTTACCTACTCATTACCGCATTCCCAGCATTGCTCAGGCACATGAAGTATGCTAGTTATGTTCGCCTGCGCATGTTCAATTTGCCTTGCAAGCGTGCACTGATTCATCTATCCAACAGAAAACTCTGCTCATCCGCGTGCACGCTACACTACACTGACAATGTAGAACTACCCAACCTACAGTAGGCTTAGAACCAGTGTGTGCTGACAGCAACAATCAGACAGAGATGACAGACATACAAAACCTTTTTAAACGTCCATCAACTCCTGCGACTTCCTTGTCTTAACCTCACCCGAAAATACCCAGGCTCTTGGATAAGGAGGAGTCAAATGTTAAACAAAATATTGTAGTTTCTGAAATTTGAGTTGGTTGGCTAGCCACCTACGGTAGTTAACTAAATGCAGTAGCTCTGTTTAAATAGCTACTGTACTAGCTAGTTAGCTAGCTAGATAACTGGTGAGAAACTGAAAATTAGCCGTTTTCAGAAATCCCCAATATTAACTAAAAAAACTACTTGTCCATTTATTCATGAGATATAATTATTATGCCAAAAAATTATCATTTAAAACATTGCTTCACAGAGAGTAAAGAAACAGCACAGTGGTGCAGAAACAGAGGAGAGGCAGATAGTTGTTTACTAGTGTTAATTAATAGGTTTTGTTGATAACAAAAGACTAAATATTTTTATCTGATCCATTGAAGAGGGAAAATTAATATGTTTGGTGGAATGTGTGTTTAGTCCAGATGATTTTGTTTAGATTAATAACCTGATTAATTATCTACACTAGGCCTTCCTTTTTAGTAGACTTGCATCAAATGCAATTAATTGATACTGTTTAAAAATGTAATTTCGATTATATTGATGAAGGATTTGTCATATCAAAATTATCCTGAGAAATTCATCATTTACCCACCTTTTTTTTTACCATCACTGGTTATCACACTTCTCCACAAGTCACATAACCTTCATAACTTTACTTACCAAAATATTACAATTTAATTAAACACTTTAGTTACATTGTAATTAATGTGCACTTAAGGTTACCACATAATTTATAATTTATGCATAATTTAAGTTACACCGATCAGCCATAACATTATGACCACCTGCCTAATATAGTGTGGGTCCCTCTTTTGCCACCAAAACAGCCCTGACCTGTTGACGCATGGACTCCACTAGACCTCTGAAGTTGTGCTGTGGTATCTGGCACCAAGACGTTAGCAGCAGATCCTTTAAGTCCTGTACGTTGCGAGGTGGGGCCTCCATGGATCGGACTTTTGTCCAGCACATCCCACAAATGCTCAATTGGATTGAGATCTGGGGAATGTGGTGGCCAAGTCAACACCTTGAACTCGTTGTTGTGTTACTCAAACCATTCCTGAAATATTTTTGCTTTGTGGCAGGGCACATTATCCTGCTGAAAGAGGCCAAAGCCATCAGGGAATACCATTGCCATGAATGGGTGCACATGGTCTGCAACAATGCTCAGGTAGGTGGTACGTGTAACATCCACATGAATGGCAGGACCCAAGGTTTCCCAGCAGAACATTGCCCAAAGCATCACACTGCCACCGCCGGCTTGCCTTCTTCCCATAGTGCATCCTGGTGCCATGTGTTCTCCAGGTAAGTGACGCACATGCACCTAGCCATCCACGTGATGTAAAAGAAAATGTGATTCCTCAAACCAGGCCACCATCTACCATTGCTCCGTGGTCCAGTTCTGATGCTCACAAGCCCATTCTAGGTGCTTTCGGCAGATGACAGGGGTCAGCATGGGCACCCTGACTGGTCTGTGGCTAGACAGCCCCATATGCAACAAACTGCGATGCACTGTGTGTTCTGACACCTTTCTGTCACTACCAGCATTAACTTTTTCAGCAATTTGAGCTACTGTAGCTTGTCTGTTGGATTGGACCACACGGGCCATCCTTCGCCCCCTGCCTTCGCTCCATGCACGCTCCATGTGCATCAATGCGCCTTGGCTGCCTATAACTCTGTCGCTGGTTCACCGCTTGGACCACTTTTGATAGGTACTGACCACTGCAGACCGGGAACACCCCACAAGGGCTGCCGTTTTGGAGATGCTCTGACACAATCGTCTAGCCATCACAATTTTGCCCTAGTCAAAGTCACTCAGATCCTAACGCTTGCCCATTTTTCCTGCTTCTAACACATCAGCTTTGAGGACTGAATGTTCTCTTGCTGCCTAATATATCCCACCCACTGACAGGTGCCATGATAATGACATAATCAGTGTTATTCACTTCACCTGTCAGTGGTCATAATGTTATGGCTGATTGGTGTATGTAACTATGTGGAATTTGGAGAAATAGGATAATAATTGCTTAATTTTATCATGCATTAAATTGTATGGAAGCATCTGCATTCGTTATGTTACTTCACTCATTTATTCAGTTTTTTCCTTTAATTTGTGACCTTTCTGTGTTAAAATAAACAAACCCTGAGGTAAAAATTTGTCCTGAACCCACAACCACTCCTCTCCCACGATCATGTAATGTTGAACAACACATAATAAGAGTAAAAATGTAATAAACAGTAAATTTGAGAATATAACATAATAAACAATAATATATTATCTCAAAGAGGTGTACTTCATGTGGTTTTCTTGGCAAATGATTTTGATGTTACACTTCAAATTGCTGACTGATGTTTTTAAAATTCAAGATCACTAAAAACCTTTAAACCATTGGTCTACTCAGAATCACTTTTATTTTAACCAACTAGTTTTGCTCACATCTCTTTTTGAATTTCCATGTGAAGCTCAGTAACTGGCTAGGGAGCAAGGATTCATCTGATAATGTCATCAAACAGCTACCAAATAATTTTCCTGAGCTGGCCAGAAGAATAATGTATTGGTTCCGCCATAATGCTCTGTAAAGTTCCATGGTGTTCCATTCCTCCAGTAGTTACAGATACTTGTAGAATCTATGCCAAGGCACATTGAAGCTGTTCTGGCAGATTGCAGTAGCCAAACACCTTACTAAGACACTTTATGGTGTTTTTTTCTTGACTTTTTCATCCTTCTGTATGTTATATACTTACACATTGTATATAATGAATGAACATGCCTCTCATGGGTAAAAGTCAATTAGAAAATTTGTTGTTTAAATTTAGCTTTTTATGATTTTGAAGTTGACAAAACAAAATAAACATTTTTTTTCATCCACTTGCTCAGTTAAACAGGATAAGGTTGTTCTGACAATGCTGAAAAGGTCTGGATCTTATTTAAAACTACTCAAACTGTATGGCATGGCAAAATCTTAAAAAAACATTAAATATTAAAAAATGTATATTATGCACAATACACATTTTTGTCCCATCAGCCCTGTTATTATTGTCAACCCTGTTACTAACACAATTTCTACAAAGTGAGTAGAATTAACAAATAAATTACTTAAAAACATACATGAAAATGTAAATAGTTACAGGCCAATAATTCTGATATTTGAAGTTACGCACCCATTAAATGTGTGTGTTTTTTTAAATTACAAATGTTTTCAAAATTGCCTTCATGCACAAAAGAGCATTTCATGGTCATTGATATGTTAGTCTTCTCCATAATTTATTTTAGACATTTTGGAATATCCATTCCAGTTAAGTAAGAGGGTTGACATCAGGTGCATCACAGTGTCAATAACGTCTAATAATAATTTTTAAAATTTAAGAATGTTCTTTTTCCAACAAAATATCCAACAAAAAATAAAATGTTAAAAAAATTTGAAAAGGCACCAATTTTGTAGAATGACCTACCCTAATGCCTTGCTCACTCACACAAGCTGTCAAAGGGTACTGTAGACGTATTATTATTATTGTACAAAGATTGTAAATGGTGTGTCATTAAAGTGTATTAGGTGTTCACCATTTAGTCTTGTTTCCAGATCTGAAAGTACTGATAATGAGAGTATTTATGTAAGTTTAGCTTGAAATTAATTGTCCAGATAGGACATGAATAGTTGAATAATTGAATAATTTGTCAAAATCTTGAGATCTTTTTGTAATTATCATGACATAACAAAAATTGTTTTGGTACTTGTTTTGGTAGGAGTGTACTTAAGATTGACAGTATGACTGGACAGGTGGCAGAGCCCACGGTAGTCAGCACATCTTTCTTCATTTTGATCAATGAACCCAGGCAGAAATGTAATTATGTCTGTCAGATTTAAATGGCTTCCAAATCTGCATCCAGTATTTGAGAAATAGGCCGGCAAATTTAGGTCTCTTCAGGCGCCTACATTTCAATAATCCAGAACATGTTGTCAATTTTATAGCAAGCGGACATGAGTGTTTCAATGGATAATGTATGACTCATGAAAGAAGCTGATTAGCCGTGTTTACGTTAGCTTACGTTGCATCTTGGTGCTAGTGAGATCCAATGCCCTCTCTCCCTCATTTGGATCTCAGACACCTGTTTTGTTGTTCATTGACCTCACCTGTTTTCCTAATCACTGCCCCTATTTAAGTTTATTATTCTAGTGTGTCTTCTCTGTCTTTGTTTGGTTATGCCATATGTAAAGTTGTTTCTGTTTTCTTGTTTAGTTTTTGTTTTGTTATTTCTTAGTTGTTTTATTAAACATCCTCCATTCTCCGAGCGCATTTGTCCTGCCTAAGCTACATCGTTACACTTACCAAAGCTACAGTGCGAGAAGTGTTATCATATCTTGATCCAGAGGAAGTAAAACAAAGGAAAGGGAAATGGTTACAAGTCACTAGTGTGCCGGATCCAAATTACTTAAGGCATTTTCACTCATATGATGACTTAATGCAAGGCCGTAATTACAATATATATTGGAGGGGACACATCCCCCCAATATTCAAATATGCTCAAAATGCCCCCCCCCAATATATTGATAAATTATAAAATAAAAGTGTGCTATGCTACGACAGGCAACCATGCACGGCCGTCCAAAAATAGTTATTAGCGAATGTATACATAATCATAACCAAACTCAACAAAATGCCATTATTACTACTACCGGTTCTAGTTTTATGGTTTACTGCAGTTCTGCATATGGGTTGTCGAAGTGCTGTTGCCGTACCCCTGCAGAAGCCGTTGGTCGACTGTTGTTGGTAGGTACAATCAATGTCGAACACTGTACTGTCTCTCTATCACATGGCTTTCAAATGTGTTAAAAAGTGGAAAACTAAAATGTAATATGAGTGTTACGTAGATCTTCCTGTCGATTGTGATAGTTTTAACATCAACACGTCATTTTGCGCTGGAACTGTAATTGTGGTAATAAATGATAGTTTTCTAAAAAGTGTCATTAATTGCATGGAGTGTAAACAAAAGTTTTTGGTGAAAACGATTTGCGAGTGCTAATCTATCAACAATCACTAATGTTATCTATCATAGCTAAGTTACCTGTGAAGCTAATTAGCCACACATTCACCAGTGACCAACAACTGATTAGCAACACAAAATATTGACACATTGGGCCCAATTTGGACATTTTCACTTAGGGGTGTACTCACTTTTGTTGTCAGCGGTTTATATATTAATGGCTGTGTGTTGAGTTATTTTGAGGGGACAGCAAATTTACACTGTCATACAAGCTGTACACTCACTACTTTACATTGTAGCTAAGTGTCATTTCTTCAGTGTTGTCACATGAAAAGATATACTCAAATATTTACAAAAATGTGAGGGGTGTACTCACTTTTGAGAGATACTGTAAATGGCTGTATTGATGGGTTTTCACATCACATACTTTGGATTCATGGCCAACTTCACAACCAGTAACCCAGGAGTAATTGCTGAGTACTGTCACGGTACGGTGAGCAGCAGCGCCACCGTTCCGTGCACCTGCAGTTTCCATCACTCACCAATCATGCACACCAGGTCCCCATCACATCGTTTGTAAGTGATGGGAACGGCAGGTGCACGGAACGGTGGCGCTGCTGCTCACCGTACCGTGACAAGTACTTCTGTGCACTTAGTTAAAGAGGGGGTTGTGCACACATGAAAGTCTGCAGTACCTTGCATTATTATCCATGCAGTCATTAAGGTCAGTGCATCTGAACAAATAAATGGATAAAGTGCTGGTGTAAAATTGGGCGGGAGCCAGCAGGAGCTTAGCGCCTGCACATAGATTTAAAATGAGACTTTGCTGGACATGAGCAAAATTTTAGAAACATCTGCCTATGTGTGTAGGAAAAACTAGTAAATGATCCGACTGAAAGAATGGCAGGCAAACGTCACCTTGTTAATCTGTGTCCTAAGATGTGTGAGAAATATCTGTATTTAACTAACAGAGGGTGTACATTAATCAGTTTGCCTGTTCACATTGGTGCACTGTCTGCATGCACCAATTATTGGTGAAAAGTGTGTGGCAGTATAATGAACAAGAGCAAATTTGGGGGCAATTTGCTCTTTTGTTTTAATATTGGATAATATGAACATATCTTTAGGCTACTTGGCCCAGAGGGATCATAGGCAAGCTAGGCTACTAAACTAATAGGAATAAAGACAGGAAACGGCAGGTATTAGTTTGACCACTTTTTAGAGAAACCATGTAACATACGATGTCTTGGTGTTAAGTTCTGTTACTTTGGGGTAATTCATTGGCATTCCATGATTGTGTATATAATACTACTAATAACAACCTACCGCTTTTATTAACATTATTAATAACAGTATTTATAGGCACTGTGCAAGGCACGCAGTATCAACCCCCCGCAGAAGGAAACACAGAACCAAACAAGTGGAGGTTGGGATGTGGGTTGGTTAAGGTAACCAGCAAGAGCAGCTTACTGAGCGAGTACCCTGATTGACCACCATATTACATATGGTGTAGGAAATCATAAGACTGTGGTAGGAATGATCTCAATGCCAGCCAATACAATGTTTAACCAATTCCCAAATGGGTTCCCTGGTTGAACTTGCTGTGCTTTAATTATGTAAATATGATATTTGGTAAGGCTTTTAAAAATGTCTTTACTATATTGATCGAATATATTTCAGTTATGATTATTGAGAGAGTAAGCTTTTGTCGCGCTTATTGGCTATGCAATAACTCCTATTCGATATATTTATCACTGGCATGTTATTTGGTTATGAATATGCTATTTGGTTATGAACCCTATTCAATATAATTTGGCAAGTTAGTGACATTGGAATGTTTATTTGGACTAACCTACAGTGCATTCAGAAAGTATTCAGACATTTTTACTTTTTTTACGTAAAATGGATTACATGGATATTTTACTGTATTAATCAACACACAGTACTCTATAACAGGGCTGCTCGATCATGTTCCTGGAGAGTTACCATCCTGTAGGTTTTCTCGTCAACCTTGTGACTAACCTGACTTAGCTTTTTATCCAGCTTGTTATTAGAATCAGGTGTGCAAAATTATAGTTGGAGTGAAAACCTACAGAATGGTAGCTCTCCAGCACCAAGATTTTGCAGCCATGCCCTGTAATAACAAAGCAAAAACATTTTTTTCAGATTTTTTTTTTAGTTTGGGTTGAGAAGGGTACCAAAAATCCCCTAATTTTACCACAATAACTGACAGCATCTATTTGTAGCCCATGCAAATCTAAATAGAAAGTTGGTGATCTCTGATCCTATAGTTTTACCTACCGTTGTGGTTTTGATAAAGACACCAAGTAAAAGTAATAAAACACATATCAGCCCCTCTATCTAGACAGCTGTAGGCATTTCATCCAACCCTGAGTGGGTTCAGGATGGTTGGCCACAACCAAATATGGGGGTCTTTATTAAATGACTCCCAAACAACCAAATCCATTAGGTAGTGTACTTGAATAATTGGCAAAAGCATAAGGCAAAGTGACTACACAAACATTAAACACAGGAGAATTGTCATTTGTTTATGCACAGCATGAAGTTGTTGATTCCTCTATTATAATGTTTTAATGAAAACACGACTGGAAACAACGTTGCAAAGCTTAGGCTGACAAAAACATAAAATAATCATTACTTACTATGCTATAAGCAAGGTTAACAGATTAATCCACACACACGCAGCATCTCAGGACCAGTTGGAGAAGAGGATTAGAGGGGAGGCACCACTGGTGTTATAGATATTCCAAAAACATGGAACAGCGTAGACTGTCTTCTACAGTATGGTTACTAATGCACTGTTAAGCAGGATTCACAGATAAGTGGCGAGTGAACACAATTCATGACATGAATGTTGAAGGTACTTTCCATTGTTTTCTTGAAGAAAGTACATGTGAAGGGCTCTGGACAGCTCCAGCACAAGTCAATGGTGATCTCGGCATTTGTATCAAGGGGTATACAGAAAACATAGCAAAACACCATGTTAGTTCCTTCATTCCTATCTCCACCCTTTGTACTCCAACCCATTACTGTTGACGAGAGGCAGGTGTGGAGGGGGGAGAGATGAAGACCAGGGGCAGAGAACGAGAACGATCGCTGTCACTGGAGAGGGATAGACATTCCAGCTCCGACGGGGAGAGGGAGTCTGGGGAGATATGACTTTGAGGAGAACCTCAGAGGTCACGGTAGAGCAGACGGGCTTTAGAAAGATGGATGAACAGTCGGTTCTAATTGGCTCGTTACCCCTCCGTAACACCATTACCCTTAGATGTTTGCAGATCTGTACACTGCTTATACCTAGCCACACCTTTTGGATCGGCAATCAACCAAGGTTTTGCGCAAAGGGGGGGGGGGGTGAAAGTGTCCAGGTGTGTGTGGGTGGGTCGGTGTGTGTGCGTGAGTATGTGTGTTCATTCAGGTTGAAGTGGGACATCAATTGGGCGGTGGGAGGGAAAGAGGAAAATTGGGAAAGTATGACTTCCAGGTGGAAGTAGCTTTAAATTGGGTTAATTAAAAAAGGCTGTAAAAGGAATTAAGTTTGAGAACTGGCTGTGTGATGCCTGGGATGACAACGCTGAAGCCTTCTACGGAACCCCGGACCCCGACAGCTCGATTCCGCCGGCATACCAAACAAGAAACTACCATTGGCTTGACAGGTTTGGTGATCAGCTAGGACCTTTTAATCTGTCATACCTTTCAAATGCTAACAAGAGTTATCACAAAATGGACAAACGCCTTGCACCAAAAGTTTTAAAGATCATCAAAGCAACATTGGGTATGATTCTGGAAAACGTTGTTGCGGCTATTCTCCAAAAAGCATGCATCGGATGTGAAGTGGACCACTCGAGCCAGAGAAGACATTCTTGTCTCGATCTGCCTGAATATTTTTTTGAGACCCATTATGATGACATTGTAGAGACAGTTTTAACACCGCGACTGAAACATGTGTTGGTCAAGGCTTTGAACGCATCGGGGATTCATGCACCGCTGACCGATGTTCACGTGGCCGCTGAGAACTTTCTGCATGAGCTCAAGTTGGAGCCGAACATCACACAGAGACTGAGTGAGAACAGGGATGAATACATGGATAAATTTAATGAGGAAGTTGTATGCGATGTAGTAGCGTCTTGGTGCGATGAAAGCAAAGAGTCTGCTGTCTAAGGATGGGTACCATCAGTTGTCGTGTTTACATGAATATAAACAAATCCAATGTGGGTTTAGCGATTAAAAAGTTGATGCACAAAGCTATCAAGAGCAGTGTTGATGGTTGTAGACCTTTTAATAACAGAGACCATGTCAATATAAAGCGTTTTAATAATCTGAAGCATATGGAAATGGTCAGGAACACACCTGATGATGGCTGCAATTGTTGTCAAACGGTGTTGAATCAACGGCTCTAAACAACTTCATGTATAAACTTCTAACATTTTCAAATGTTGACAACAAAGACTTTAAAATTGGGCACCTGTTATGTTTGTTTACGTATGTAACAGATGTTTGTGTGATAAAATTGTTGAGTAATGATGCTGTGGATATAGATTGTATTTCTAAATTGTTTACAGATTTTCTAATCAGCAGAAATCTGAATGTTTGTGTAACTTTTCTGAATTTCTTGGATGCAGTGTAATTTCGAAAACTCAAATAAAACAATGTTAAACATGAATTACTTCTCATTATTGCACGAATGCTCTACGATTATGAAAAGTATTTACTATGACCCAGCAAACCCTGGTGCTTATGTGGGTAGAGAGGGTTTGAAAAGAGCGTATTTGGAGATAACCGGGGAGATCCTCAAAAATGGCGAGGCAGACGACTGGCTACTCGCCCAGGATACATACATGCTACACAGGCCTGTAGCTATACATTTTCAAAGAAATAAAGTTATTGGTCATGATATAAATTCACAATTTCAGCTGGATTTGGTTGACATGAGTACTTATACAGGTGCTGGTCATATAATTAGAATATCATCAAAAAGTTGATTTATTTCAGTAATTCCATTCAAAAAGTGAAACTTGTATAATGTATACGTTCATTCCACACAGACTGATATATTTCAAGTGTTTATTCCTTTTAATTTTGATGATTATAAATGACAACTAATGAAATCCCCAAATTCAGTATCTCAGAAAATTAGAATATTGTGAAAAGGTTCAATATTGAAGACACCTGGTGCCACACTCTAATCAGCTAATTAACTCAAAACACCTGTAAAGGCCTTTAAATGGTCTCTCAGTCTAGTTCTGTAGGCTACACAATCATGGGGAAGACTGCTGACTTGACAGCTGTCCAAAAGACAACCATTGACACCTTGCACAAGGAGGGCAAGACACAAAAGGTCAGTGCTAAAGAGGCTGGCTGTTCACAGAGCTCTGTGTCCAAGCACATTAATAGAGAGGCGAAGGGAAGGAAAAGATGTGGTAGAAAAAAGTGTACAAGCAATAGGGATAACCGCACCCTGGAGAGGATTGTGAAACAAAACCCATTCAAAAATGTGGGGGAGATTCACAAAGAGTGGA
>JACXGI010018907.1:0-11797 GCA_016801175.1 Esox masquinongy
ATACTTTTCAGTTGGCAAACATTTCTAAAAATCCTTTTTTTGTATTGGTCTTAAGTAATATTCTAATTTTCGGAGATACTGAATTTGGGATTTTCATTAGTTGTCAGTTATAATCATCAAAATTAAAAGAAATAAACACTTGAAATATATCAGTCTGTGTGGAATGAATGTATACATTATACAGGTTTCACTTTTTGAATGGAATTACTGAAATAACTCAAGTTTTTGATGATATTCTAAATTTATGACCAGCACCTGTATATACTACACTCTATACATTAAATCTTACATCCTACACCCTCACACTACATCTTACATCTTCACCTTATTCGCTACATCTTACACTGTTTAATACTGTTTCTTTTTTGTCAAGATGGTGCTGTAGATGGCATTCTCAGTTAGCTGATGGGCAATTTTCTGTCTCAATTTGTGTTTGAATTCAGTGTTCTGTGACAATTCTCTGATTGTTTTCTCAAGAGAGGAGATCATGAACATCAGGGAAACAACTCCTCTGGATTTATTTCCAGATTTTCTTGTAACATCCGTTGAATTACTTGACATTCTGGTCACAGCTACATCTGCACTTTGTCAAGCAGTGAGACGCTGACAGCGAGGTAAACGGGCTGGGGTAAACAGACTTATATGCTCTAGGCGCGGTGGACTACAGACTCTGCTACCAGGAATATTTCTCACCAACGTGCGATAACTATGCTATAAACTTGATGAACTTCACTTGCTGTTGGGGAAAAATAGAGATCTCTTCTGGTTTCTCAATCTTCCGGGCGGATTGTGACACAGAACTCTCAGGCAAAACGAAGGGAGTACAAATTTGTTTCTGCATTAACAACGGCTGGATGTGACACGATGTGACAGTCATACTACAGTACTGTTCTCCTGACCTGGAAACATTTATATCAACGATGTGACTGTCATACTACAGTACTGTTCTCCAGACCTGGAAACATTTATATCAACGATGTGACAGTCATACTACAGTACTGATCTCCTGACCTGGAAACATTTATATCAACGATGTGACTGTCATACTACAGTACTGTTCTCCAGACCTGGAATCATTTATATCAACGATGTGACAGTCATACTACAGTACTGATCTCCTGACCTGGAATAATTTATATCAACGATGTGACTGTCATACTACAGTACTGTTCTCCTGACCTGGAATAATTTTTTATCAACAGCAAACCTTTCTACAGCCCGAGGGAATTCTGATCATTTATCCAGGTTGGTGTTTACATTCCAACATCAGCCAACGTGCACGAGACACAACGGCAGCTGGCCAAACAGATTCCACAGGCAGAGCAGTCATACCCGGACTCCTTCGTTATTGTTCTTGGTGACTTCAACAATGGTTAGTCCAGATCAGAGAGGCAAACACTGCTACACCACAATCAACAATATGATAATATGACCAAGATGGAGGTGCATGTACATCGCGAGGCTCAGCATCTACCCAGTTTTTGCAAATTAGCAGTAATTTACATAATAGTTCTTAGCTTATTCACTCAGTACAGCCTAGCACACACTCTATACAGCTGACAAGAACTCCTGGACATTAGAGCACATTGCACAGAAAGAGTTTTTGACAACTTCCACCGGCGATTGTGAAGACGCCCTGGGAGACGCTATTCACATCGCTGATTGGAGGTGCCCGGAGGCGGCGTCGAAATCGTAGACAAAAGCGTGGGAAGCGTGGAGGCTCCCAAGCTAGGCTAATTCTACCCCCACAATACCTAGCCTTTTCCTCACTAACGTACAGTCACTGGCAAACAAAATGGACGAAATACGACTGAGAATCATCTCACAAAAATGGATTATGGATTGCAGCGTCATAATTTTCTTAGAAACATGGTTTAACAACATACCTGACTACGTAATTGAACTGGAAGGACACGAAGTCTTCAGAGCAAATCGGACCAAGGAGGACTCCGTCAAGACCAGAGGAGGTGCGCTGCGCATTTATGTAATCAAAACATGGTGTACAAACTCTAACTTAACCGGGAGTCACTGCTCAAACAATCTGGAGCACCTGATGATTAGATGCAGGCCTTTTTACTTGCCTTTTTACTTGCCTACAATTAAAGGTTAATTTCCCACACTTGTGGCTTTTTAAATTGCAATTAGTGTCTGTGTATAAATAGTCAATGAGTTTGTTAGCTCTCATGTGGATTCACCGAACAAGCTAGATACTGAGCCATGGGGAGCAGAAAATAACTGTCAAAAGACCTGTGTAACAAGGTAATGGAAATTTACAAAGATGGAAAAGGATATAAAAAGTTATCCAAAGCCTTGCAAATGCCAGTCAGTACTGTTCAATCAAGCTTCGACAGGGACAACAAAGAGCCAGCCATTAAAGCTGAACTCCCCCCCAGACGACCCCCCCTCAGACTATCCACTCCAGATGTGTTGTCTACACTGAGCAGGGTGAATGTATGCAAGGCTGCTGGTCCTGATGGTGTCCCCGGTCCTGTGCTCAGAGCATGTGCTGGGCAGCTGGCAGAGGCCTTTACTGACATTTTCAACCTGTTTCTGGCCCAGGCGGTTGTCCCAGCGTGCCTCAAGACTGCAAGCTTTGTGTCAGTGCCGAAGCATTTGCCTGAATGACTTTCGACCTGTCGCACTCACCCCCACAATCATGAAGTGCTTCGAAAGACTAGTTCTGGCCCAGCTTCTTGCCATCATAGACCTCCAGCGCAAGTGGTGTCTGCGCAGGGCATGCAGGATCATCAGGGACTCTTCACATCCATGCCACAAACTGTTTGCCCTCCTACCATCAGGCAGGCGGTACAGGTCTCTTCGGTTCTGCACCAGCTGGCTCAGGAACAGTTTCTTCCCATCTACTGTAACCCTGCATAACTCTGTGACCCAGAGAACTTTGTGAACTCTATGACCCATCACTAACCATATCCCCCTGCCTCCCAGGGACCTTGTTGCACTACTCCCTTTGTACTACTGGACTCTGACACTGCCTTGCAAAATTTGATAATGGAAGTTTTCAGTTGTTACAGGTACATGTCTACCTCAGGAACCTCACTGCTGCTATCCCTACATTTCAGTTGCACATGTACTTGCACATTCAACTTGCCTCTTTGCATATTTAGTACTGCCATCGTGCTTGAATTTTCACAGTTATTACATACGTCCTGCTAACTGCATTTCGTTGTAACTGCATTTCGTAGTACTGTACTGTACTGTTCAATGACAATAAAGTTGAATCTAATCAAAAAAAAAAACAAGAAACCAGGCAAGCCTAGTTCAGCCGGCCCGCAATAGAAAATATTGCCCTCTTGAGATTTGAACCCGGGTCGCCCAAGTGAAATGCTGTGTCGCTAACCACTACACCACAGAGCTGTATGTACCATGGGTGTCAGTATAGCCTCTTGTGTCTATCCTGAACAAATCCTCTTTTGCCACTGGCTGTTTTAACGGCTATTTGGCCATTCGTGAATGATATTGATACAGTTAAACTGACTAACATTTCTTACTAAGTTTACCTCCACCACAAATAGCATCTATGAACTGTACGGCGTTTGCCACTGGCCGTTTTAACAGTGTATTAGTCAGTAATAGGCTTTACCAGTATCTTCCTGGAATAGTCATAGCAATTGAGCAATTGCTAGCGAGTCTGCCAAAGCTATTTCATTTCATGGCATAAGAACATATTTTTTTCTTTCATGGCATGACAACATACTTTTTTCTTTCATTCGTGAATGACATTGATACAATAACTATCAATAAAAGTGACGATAACTAACTTTTTCTTCAAGTGAAACGACGAGAGAATCGTGGAAATAAAATTTATAAATGTCGTTGCTCTCAATAGATTCGAACTTAGGTCTTACACGTGAGAGGCACTGTCTTTAACCACTACGCCACAGCGTTATACATTTCACCAGTCGCTAAACACCATTGAGCATTGTGTTAAACTGACTAACGTTTCTTATTAAGTTTACCTCCACCACAAATAGCGTCTATGAACTGTTAGCTTTTGCCACTGGCCATTTGAACAGATTATTAGCCAGTAATAGGCTTACTAGTATCTACTAACTTCCTAGGAATAATCATAAGAATTGAGCAATTGCTAGCGAGACTGAAGATTAACTTTTTCATGCCAGAAACAGTCGCAATATAACCGTATGCAGTTTTTGTTGAGGCTTACTATAACGTAACTACTGTATGTTGTAGCCAGCAATTGTGTTTGTCTATCATGACCCAAAACGCATGCACGGATGCGTACTTCGAAAATCCACCAGAAACAGTCCCAATATAAATGTAAACTGTTTTATTTCAGGCTTAATATAATGTAGATGCTGAAGGTTTTAGCCAGCAAAGTTTTCGTCTATACGGAATAATTCATAATGCGTACTTCACTTTGCCTGTGACGAGATCCGAATGCGGGACCTATAGTTTACAGGTCCGCTTCTCTAACGACTACGCTATTTAACAAGGGGTACTCAGTCACTCAGTCACTCACTCAGTCACTCACTCAGTCACTCACTCAGTCACTCACTCACTCAGTAAGTGACATTCGCTCTTCTTGGCTGGCTCTGCTTACACGGTCTGGCAAAAACAACACCTATCACACTGTGCTGCTCTGGGACTCTCAGACCACGTCATGGTCCATCTAATACCCACATACAGGCAAACACTTAAACTTTCTAAGGTCAAAGATGTGGAGCAGTGAAGCAACAGAGGATCTGCGTGCGTGTCTGGAGTACACTGATTGGGACATTTTTAGGTCTGCCAATAATAGTCTGGATGAGTACACTGATGCTGTGACATCATACATCACCTTCTGTGAGGACAGCTGTGTACCAACACGGACCAGGGTGAGTTACAACAATGACAAACCCTCGTTCACAGACAAACTCAGACGGCTGCCTTTGGAGAATGAGGCGGCATTCAGGGACAGAGACAGGCACAGAGAGGCTAAATATAGCTTTGGTAAGGCAGCGAAGAAAGCCAAGCGCCTGTATGGGGAGAAATTAGAACAACAGTTCTCAACCAATGACTCTGCTTCTGTTAGGAGAGGCCTCCAACAGATTACCAACTGCAAGCCTAAATCCCCCCCACTCCACCTGCAACTTTACCTGCAACTTGTCAATGACCTGAATGGGTTCTACTGCAGATTTGAAAACAAAAGGGCAGTCCTGACAACATGCCGTCTCCCTGTGGGTCCAGCTGTCAACACCAACCCCCCCACCATCGGGGCCCATTGACAATCACCCCCACCCCTGCCACTACAATGGAACTCTCAATCCTGGAGGTGGACGTTAACAGTCTATTCAAGACACAGAACCCCCGAAAAGCAGCAGGGCCTGACGGCGTCTCCCCATCCACCATAAAGCACTGTGCAGATCAGCTTTCTTCTGTGTTTTCTGACATCTTCAACACCTCACTGGAGACATGCTGCATTCCAGCCTGTTTCAAGTCCTCCATCACCATACCCATCCCAGTCCCGAAGAAGCCAAGGATCACAGGACTTAACGACTACAGAATCGTCACCCTGACCTCTGTGGTTATGAAGTCATTTGAGCGCCTTGTGCTGTCCTACCTCAAAACCATCTCCGACCCTGTACTACAGATGCATCTCAAAAAATTTGAAAATCGAGGAAAAGGTTTTTTTCCGTAATTCAAATTAAAAAGTAACACTTTCATATGTTCTAGATTCATTACACATACAACCCCAAATCGGAAAAAGTTGGGACAGTATGTAAAATTCATATAAATGAAAAACGCAGTGATTCCTACATTTACTTTGACTTTTATTTCATTGCAGACAGTATGACTCCAAGATACATCATGTTTTGTCTGGTCAACTTCATGTCATTTGTTAATATACATCCATTCCGGCATTTCAGGCCTGCAACACATTCCAAAAAAAGTTGGGACAGTAAAGCATTTACCACTTGGTAATGTTGCCATTCCTCTTCACAACACTTAAAAGAAGTTTTGGCCCTGAGGATACCAAGTGATTAAACGTTTCAGGTGTTATTTTGTCCCATTCCTCCTGCAAACACGTCTTAAGGTGTGCAACAGTACGGGGTCGACATGTTGCATTTTCCATTTTAAAATTCTCCACACATTCTCTATTGGGGACAGGTCAGGACGGCAGGCAGGCCAGTCCAGTACCCGTACCCTCTTCTTGCGAAGCCATGCCTTTGTAATGTGCGCCGAATGTGGTTTTGCATTGTCTTGTTGAAAAATGCATGGACGTCCATGGAAAAGATGTCGTCTTGAAGGCAGCATATGTTGCTCTAAAATCTCACTGTACTTTTCTGCATTGATGGTGCCATCACAGAAGTGTAAATGACCTTTGCCAAAGGCACTGACACAACCCCTTACCCTGGCTTTTGGACTTGTTGCAGATAACAGTCTGGATGGTCCTTTTCGTCTTTGGCCCAGAACACACGACGTCCATTTCGTCCAAAGATCTGGAATACTGATTCGTCTGACCACAATACATGTTTCCACTGTGTGACGGTCCATCCCAGATGCCTCATGAGCCCAGAGAAGTCAACGTCTTTTCTGGAGATGGTTGACATAAGGCTTCTTCTTTGTGCAGTTTTAAGTGGCATTTGTGTATGTAACTCCGTATTGTAGTGCTTGACAACAGTTTGCCAAAGTAATCCCTTGCCCATGTATTTACATCAGCTATTGATGAATGACGGTTATTGATGCAGTGCCGTCTGAGAGCTCGGAGATCCCGGATGTTCAGCTTAGGCCTGTGTCCTTGCCCTTTACGCACTGAGATCCCTCCAGATTCCTTGAATCTTTTAATGATATTATGCACTGTGGAGGGAGAAATATGCAAAGTCCTTCCAATCTGTCTTTGAGGACCATACTTTTTTAACATTTCAGTAATTTTCTCACACATTTGTTGACAAACTGGAGATCCTCTGCCCATCTTTGCTCCTCAACGTCTCAGCCTTGGGTGAACTTAGCTTTTCTACCAAATCATGATTACAATCACCTGTGGACATCACCTGTTTGAAACATATCATTATTTCATGGTTTGTACGTCTTTACTAGCCCTGAATTGCCCCGTCCCAACTTTTCTTGGAATGTGTTGCAGGCCTGAAATGCAGGAATGGATGTATGTTAACAAATGACATGAAGTTGACCAGACAAAACATGATATATCTTGGAGTCATACTCTCTGCAATGACATAGAAGTCAAAGTAAATGTAAGACTCACTGTGTTGTTTATTGATATGCATTTTACATACTGTCCCAACTTTTTCTGATTTGGGGTTATAAATTGAAATATTTCAAGCCTTTTTTTGTTTCACTCTTGATGATTATGGCTTACAGCTTATGGAAATCAAAAATCCAGGATCTCAAAATATTAGAATAAAAAATTCACAATACAGAAATGTCGACCTGAGAAGAGCTCTAAATCAGTTAATTAACTCCCTGAGCCTTCAGTGTACACAACCACAATCATGGGGAAGACTGCTGACTTGACAGTTGACCAGAAGACACTTATTGACACCCTCCACGAGGAGGGTAAGCCACAGAAGGTCATTGTTGAAAGAGCTGGCTGTTTGCAGAGTGCTGTATCAAAGCATATTAATGGAAAGTTGACTGGAAGGGAAAAGTGTGGTAGGAAAAGGTGCACAAGCAACAGGGATGACCACAGCCTTGAGAGGATTGTCAAGCAAAGCCGATTCAAGAACTTGGGGGAGTTTCACAAGGAGTGGACTGAGGCTGGTGTCAGTGCATCAAGAGCCACCACGCACAGACGTGACCAGGAAATGGGCTACACGTGTCGCATTCCTAGTGTCAAGCCACTCCTGAACCAGAGACGTCAGAAGCATCTTACCTGGGTGAAGGAGAAAAGGAACTGCACTGTAAGTCAGTGGTCCTCTGTTCAGATGAAAGTAAATTTTGCATTTCATTTGGTAATCAAGGTCCCAGAGTCTGGAGGAAGAATGGAGAGGCACAGAATCCAAGTTGCTTGAAGTCCAGTGTGAAGTTTCCACAGTCTGTGATGATTTGGGGTGCCATGTCATCTGCTGTTGTTGGTCCACTGTGTTTTATCAAGTCCAGATTCAATGCAGCCATCTACCAGGAGATTTTAGAGCACTTGATGCTTCCATCTGCTGACAAGCTTTATGGAGATGCTGATTTCCTTTTCCAGCAGGACTTGGCACCTGCCCACAGTGCCAAAACAACTGGTAACTGGTTTGCTGCCCATTGTATTACTGTGCTTGAGTGGCCAGCCAACTCGCCTGACCTGAACCCCATAGAGAATCTATGGGGTATTGTTAAGAGGAAAATGAGACACCAGACCCAGCACCACAGACGAGCTGAAGGCCGCTATCAAAGCAACCTGGGCTTCCATTACATCTCACCAGTGCCACAGGCTGATTGCCTCCATGCCACGCCGCACTGATGCAGTAATTCGTGCAAAAGGAGCCCCGACCAAGTATTGAGTGCATAAATTAACATGCTTAGGTTACCTTTGCAGGTGTTTTGAGTTAATTAGCTGATTAGAGCTCTTCTCAGGTTGATATTTCTGTATTATAAATGTTTTATTCTAATATTGAGATAAAACATTTAATATTGAGGTAATTAATTTTTGATTTCCTTGAGCTCTAAGCCGTAATCATCAAGATTGAAACAAAAAAGGCTTGAAATGTTTCACTTTATGTGTAATGATTGTTGAATATATGAAGGTGTCACTTTGATTTGAATTACGGAAAAAAATGAACTTTTCCACAATATTCAAATTTTTTGTGATGCACCTGTGGACCCACTGCTGTTTGCCTACAGAGCCAACAGGTCTATGGACGATGTGGTCAACATGGCTCTTCACTCAATCCTCCAGCATCTGGACTCCCCTGGAACCTACTCCAGAATCCTGTTTGTGGACTTCAGTTCCACATTCAACATCATAATTCCACTTTCCACTTTGGAATAGACAAGCTATCCCAACTGGGAGTGCCTGAGTCCACATGCAGGTGGATCACAGCCTTCCTGTCCAACATAAGGCAGCATGTGAGGCTGGGGAAGCAACTGTCTGACCCCCTGACCATCAGCACTGGCTCCCCTCAAGGCTGTGTCCTGTCCCCCCCCTACTCTTCTCCCTGTACACCAACAGCTGCACCTCCAGTCACTACTCTGTCAAGTTCATGAAGTTTGTGGATGACACCACCCTCACCAGACTTATTTCTGATGGAGATGAGTCCACCTACAGGAGGGAGATTGACCATCTGGTGTCCTGGTGTGGTCATAACAACTTGGAGCTCAACGCCCTAAAGACATTGGAGATGATTGTGTACTTCAGGAGAAGCCCAGCAGCCCTTCCCCTCATTGCCCTGGGTGGCTCCCTAGTCAACTCTGTGGAGTCTTTTCGATTTCTGGGCACCACCATAGCCCCAGTCCTCAACTGGGAGCTGAACATCCCCTCTTACATCCTGTGCTGTGATTTCTTTGTACTTCCTGCGGTAGCTAGGAACGTTCAACATGCCAACGACTCTGATGGTGCATTTCTACACTGCCATCATAGAGTCCATCCTGACCTCCTCCATCACAGTCTGATAGCGCATCATCCGCTTTGCAGAGAGGGTGATTGCCTGCAATATGCCATCTTTACACGACCTACACAACTCCAGGACGCAGAGGTGAGCGGCAATGATCAGTGCTGATCCCTCTAACCCTGGATATGGTCCATTCAGAGCTCTCCCCTCTGGCAGGACCAAAACCTCTCGCCACAAGAACAGTTGCTTTCCTACAGCAGTAGGCCTCATGAACATACCCCTGGAACCAAATTGACTACAACCTGCTCCCCACATACACACACAACCCTCAACTGGACAAATCTATAACCCCTCCCCACATACACACACAACCCTCAACTGGACAAATCTATAACCCCTCCCCACATACACACACAACCCTCAACTGGACAAATCTATAACCCCACCCCACATACACACACAACCCTCAACTGGACAAAATCTTGCACCTTACATATATTTTTGTAGCTATTTTTTAGTAATTTATTAATGCACAGTCTACTATTTTTATGCTCAGTCCACTGTTCTTATTTGTTGTTATTTACCTTATTTCTTTTGTATAAACCAACAGCCAGTACAAATTCATTGTGTGTTGTGAAACTTACTTGGAAATAAATCACTTTCTGATTCTGGTATACCCTACACCCTATACACTAAATCCTACATCCCATCATCTGTATCTTCTCTCAATAAGCTGTTCTTGTCTTCAGGTACAGAGGATATAAAAAGTCTACAGACCCCTGTTAAAATGCCAGGTTCTTGTGATGTAAAAGAATGAGACAAAGATAAATCATGTCAGAACTTTTTCCACCTTTAATGTGACCTATGAACAATTCAATTGAAAAACAAACTGTAATCTTTGAGGGGGAAAAATAAAAAACTCACAATAACCTGGTTGCATAAGTGTGCACACCCTTAAACCTATACTTTGTTGAAGCACCTTTTGATTTTATTACAGCACTCAGTCTTTTTGGGTAGGAGTCAATTAGCATGGCACATCTTGATATGGCAATATTTGCCCACTCTTCTTTGCAAAAGCGCTCCAAATCTGTCAGACTGCGAGGACATCTCCTATGCACAGCCCTCTTCAGATCACCCCACAGATGTTCAATTGGATTCAGGTCTGGGCTCTGGCTGGGCCATTCCAAAACGTTAATCTTCTTCTGGTAAAGCCATGCTTTTGTGAATTTGGATGTGTGCTTTGGGTCGTTGCCGTGCTGAAAGGTGAACTTCCTCTTCATCTTTCTAACGGACGCCTGAAGATTTTGTGCCAAAATTGCCTGGTATTTGGAACTGTTCATGATTCTCTCCACCCTGACTAAGGCCCTGGTTCCAGCTGAAGAAAAACAGCCCCAAAGCATAATGCTGCCACCACCATGCTTCACTGTGGGTATGGTGTTCTTTGGGTGATGTGCAGTGTTGTTTTTGCGCCAAACATACCTTTTGGAATTATGGCCAAAAAGTTTCCTTGGTTTCCTTGGTTTCATCAGACCATAACACATTTTCCCACGTGCTTTTGGGGGACTTGATGTTTGTTTTTGCAAACTTCAGCCGGGCTTGGATGTTTTCCTTTGTAAGAAAAGGCTTCCGTCTTGCTACCCAACCCCATAGCCCATTCAAATGAAGAATACAGGAGATTGTTGTCACATGTAGCACACATCCAGTACTTGCCAGAAATTCCTGCAGTTCCTTTAATGTTGCTGTAGGCCTCTTGGAAGCCTCCCTGACCAGTTTTCTTCTCGTCTTTTCATCAATTTCGGAGGGATGTCCAGTTCTTGGTAATGTCTCTTTTGTCCCGTATTTTCTCCACTTGATGATGACTGTCTTCACTGTGTTACATGGTATATCTGATGCTTTGGAAATTATTTTGTACCCTTCTCCTGACTGATATCTTTCAACAATGAGATCCATCTGATGCTTTGGAAGCTGTCTGCGGACCATGGCTTTTGCTCTGAGATGCAACTAAGAAAATGTCAGGAAAATCCTACTAGAACAACTGAACTTTATTTGTGATTAATCAGAGTCACTTTAAATGATGGCAGGTGTGTAATGGCTTCTATTTAACATGAGTTTGAATGTGATTGGTTAATTCTGAACACAGCCACATCCCCAGTTATAAGAGGGTGTGCACACTTATGCAACCAGGTTATTGTAAGGTTTTTATTTTTCATTTTTCCCCCTCGAAGATTTCAGTTTGTTTTTCATTTGAATTGTTCACATTATAGGTCACATTAAAAGTGGAAAAAGTTCTG
>JACXGI010018908.1:0-12688 GCA_016801175.1 Esox masquinongy
CCCCCCCCCCCCCCCCCCCCCCCCCCCCCCCCCCCCGCCGCCGCCGCCCGCCCTACACCCATCTCCCCACCCACCCGGTCTTCATGTGGACGAGGCGGCTCTGGTTATCGACGAAAACACGCCAGCAGCGTCGCCGCTGAATGGATGATCGGGGTGGGGGGGGGGCTGTGATGACTCAGCTGGAGGTCCCTCAGAGGAGAGGTGGGAGAACGCGTCCTTGCTGTTGTCGTTTCTGCCCTCATCAACGCACCCGTCGTGGCGGTGAAGGGTCAGAGGCGTTGTCAACTGTTAATATTTAGAGCCAAGCCGCACTGGTTAATTAAACAACAAGCCTCCATGCATTCGTGACACACTCCTCCTCTTCTCCCCCCACCACCTCTGCCTGCCTTTCACCCCCCCATCCTGAGTGGTTTGTCACTCCTGCTGGAGCCTGGCCCTCCGGGATAAGACAGGAGGGGCTGCATTGTGCTTCCCGCTGGTTGCCAACTGGGCATTTCTCATGACTGATGCTCTTAAACATGAAACAGGAGTGATTTGAAAACGCAGCACAATTCAGTTGAGTCCCTTTCAAGCATTGCTGTCACCCAGCATAAAGGAAGCAGCCCAGGGATAACAACCTGGTTCGCAGACTACTGTTAACTGCCTGGTGTCACTATTTGGTTATATCTACTAAAGGTTTCTGCCAGAGTTATTTAGTGGCTTCTATATAGTACAGATTTCTTCCAGGTTTAATTACTGGGTTGTATGTAGTACAGTTTACTGGCAGTGTTATTTACTGGGTTGTATGTAGTACAGTTTACTGGCAGGGTTATTTACTGGGTTGTATGTAGTACAGTTTTCTGGCAGGGTTATTTACTGGGTTGTAAATAGCGCAGTTTACTGCCAGGGTTAATTACGGGGTTGTATATTGTACATTTGGCATAGGACAGACCTGTGGACAGAGGTTGAAAGTTATGTTGACATTCTTCAGTGAGGAATTTTTAGTTGTGCTATTTAACGTCTATATAGATACGATTTGGGCACCAATCAGTTATTCTGAAGTTTGACAACAATGTCACGAAAAGCTAGAATGACTTGTCCAACATTTGCTAGCTAACATTATCAGCAAACTAATCTTCCTAATATTAGCCAAGCCAGCCACTTATCCTTAGGTACTTCATATGAAACAAAATGGATGCAAACCAGTTCCACAAGCAGACATTTTAATGTTCCACCAAAGCTAGCTAGCTGAAAACTCGCAATACCGGTTCTCACAAAGCCATTTAGTAGGACATTTTGATTTGATTAGAACATTTAAAATACATTAATATTGTTACACCAAGCAACAGATACACATACCTGAAACGGTCAAGGATTTTTAATTAAGTCCAAAGACGTTTCCATTGTGGTCCTCATTACAGGCAAGTAAACACACACAAAAAAATATCCAACTTCAATTAAATCATCTTTCTGTGTAAGGTAGTTAACCCATCTCACAGGATTGTTTAAACCTTTTCCTGGGAGAAACCATTTTCATAGCAGCCATGCTCCACTTTACTACAGCCACGTATAAAGCTGTGTTCTGACCTGTACAACTCTTAAAATGTGACAGTACTGAAATAGTCAGCGGCACTGCCTCTTGTGGCGTGAGAATGTGGCTCCCTTACTGTCGTAATATAACGATTAGATGTGCCATGGTGAATCTGGTGGGCCAACACCACCTAATTAAGCTGAATACCTTTTTTATCAACTGTTAGCCGCTGAAGTTCTTTGCAACAACACGTGCCTACAACAGTACATGTGAGATGTGGGCAAATATTTAGTATAATTCTTACTAGTTTTTTCTGTGTCGTTCTTAATCATCTTTGGGGAGCTACTATACCATGAAGTGTATGTGCACTAGCGCTGTTCCAATTATTTCCAAGGTAGTCATATTGATAAATGTTGCTTTCCTGGCATGGGATTCTACATTCTGGTTAACCTTGGTATTAATGTCCTGTCCCATGCACTCCCCGGTCAAACACCTGTCTAAAAAGCAGCCTTGATAACTACCTCAGACTGTTGCTGTAATTGCTGTGTCGCCGACCATGACATGAAAGCCTGGCGCTCTACATAGCGTTATCTTAAAGCCAAATAAAATGAACTTGTTTTTTTCCCCCCAAATTATTAAAGAGAATTTCACCATGGCTCACCTACTTAATATAATCACTACATAATCGTATAATTACTAATGTTCGCAATGATACATTTGTGTCATAAAAATGGAAGAAATATGGAACTATTGACTACTCTTTATTCGTCTGCTCATTAAATACCATAATTTCCAGCATTCATATTAGATGTAGATACAGCCTACCTAACAAAACAGCAATCAGACAGTACGCTGGAAGTACTGTCATGAATACTGAAATATGCACTTTTAAAACAATAGTTATTTTTTAAACACCAGCATGTGATGTGCCTGGCAATACTAGCTACAAGCTAGCTCCAAAACGTTTGCATGTTTTTTTTCCCTGGTGGAAAGCTACTGCATCCCAATGTAAGAAGGACAAAATGTCACGGTAAACACCACGCTCTTTAGGAGTGAAGACTGTACGTTCACATGGAAAAAAGCAGGAGAGGACCCCACCACTGATGAATACCAGGCCCAATGGGAGGTATTGAATCGTCACTGAATTACCAGATATGGTGAAAATCATCCCCAATAAAGCCTGTGGAGAATATATTTCCCTTACTGCTCCATAGACAAGCCCCGTGATCTTGTACTGAATGTGAGCTTCAACTTCAGGCCAAATGGAGGGAGAGTGTGAAGCGTGACGTGGAAGAACTTGGGAAGGCTGAACACCAGCTGGGCTGCGAAATTCTCGATAAGTTACAGGGGTTAGATTGCACAAACAGGAAGGCCCTATCAACAGAGGGCTGGATGAAATGGTACCCTGTTCCCTCAGGAGTGTACTAGCATAAAGCATCAAAAAGGATGCTCCCACTTTCAGTCAGTCTGGATAAGAGCTTCTGCTAAATGGCCAAAATGTATAGGTAAATGTATAGGTTGCATAAGGAATATGATCCCATTAAGTCTGGTCTAAATTAGTGCCCTACAGAGTGAAAACCGTTCAATTGAATCTGCTCTAAAGTTGTTTACTATGTATGGAATAGGGTACTATGGGTACTCAGTTCTAAAATTACATACCATATTCATGCATATCACATTTCTCCACAATACTGTTTGGGACATTCAGTTTGGGGCTAGTGTCCCACTTAGCATTTTACTCAATGCATACTCAATGTAAACTGATGGGAGTTCGGTCTAAGGTGCATCACTGAGGCTTGAGCACATGATAGCAATCGCCAAAAGCAATTCATTAGTACCTAAACCTTTTGTCATTATTTGCATGTCTGCAAATTGCTTGTGGATGCAGTAAAATGTTAACTAGGTAGTTAACATCTAGTTAACATTTCAGCTAGCTAACATTAGCGTCACTAGCTATTTTTGACTGACTGCTAGCTTATGACAACATTGCAGTCTGTCAAGGTAAATTTGATAGTATGATGATGATGGTAACATTTTATGCTAAACATTTGCCTACTTTAGCTATGTTGTTATATTTTCATGTCCGTATAGTGTTATTTAGACAATGGTAATTAGCCCCTGTTTAAATTCATTAGCCTCCGTTCAACTTCAGGTCATCAGCATGGCTGCAGTGTAATGAAAGTGAAATCCATGAATAGGGTGCCGTGGGCTCTGGTCTAATGTGCACTACATAGCTAATCGGTTACCAATGTCTCTGGGCTAAATAGGGTGCAAGCACTGGCGAGTTGTCCTAATACTGCTACATCAGCTCTGTGTTTGTGTCTCTTTGATGTCAGACCCCCAAGCCCACTGTATGTGACTCCATCATCTCTCTGTGTCAGGACCAAGTATCTCCTCTGGACTGGCAGCTTTCCTCTCCTCCTCCCTTCTACCCTCCACTCCCTTCCTTCCCTTTCCTCTCCTCTTTTCCTCCTCCCCTTGTCACTTCTCTCATTCTTACCTTCTCCCCGCCCATCTCCTCTTCTCTCCTGTCCTGGCCTCCCCTCACCTCTCCTGCAATGTGTTCTCCATCATCACAACGACTGGTTCTCTCTTGACCCCAGAACAAACTTCTTTCTCTCCTGAAAGAGTGTTGGTCATTACCGTTAGATAAAAGGGGTCAAGTCAAATCAATCTATAACCTACACAACCTACACTATAACCTACACAACCTACACTATGGCACAAATAAGTGATACTGGTCAGAAATTATCGTTTTACATTCTCTTACAGTTTTTGCTTGCCATTCTATGGTGATTCTGAGGTTCCCTGGTTCTGAAGTTTTTTGATCTCTGCTTGTGAGGTTCTATAGTTTTATAATTCTGTGTTGTGTATTTCTGTGAGGGTTCTTTCCTGTTTCAACGTGAACAAACAGCCCTCATGGATACTTGCTATCTGTCAGAAAGACTGAAGGAATTATGGAGGGTAGGTAGCAAATGTTGAGCAGGATTTGTTCTGTTGCCCTACAAAACTAAAAGTAATTAGTTTTGAAGATTTCAAAAGGTTAAACATCAGCAGAAAACAATTATCAAAAACAATTATATATATATATATATATATATATATATATTAAGAATAATATTGTGAATTGAATTGTTCGACTTTTGAATGTATTTTGTGAGTATTCGGGCTGGTGATTGAAGCATCTGGCGGTAACCCCAGCCTGGCTTGTGAGTACGAGCAGAGAACTATTGCATTTACTTGTTCCTGTTAATGGAGCTTATTTCTCTGCCCTGAAAATCAGGCGGGGCTGGGCATTCCGAGAGTTCACTCGCAGAGGCCAATGAGGTAGAGTAAAACCCTTACTCCCTGCCAAGGGAAGCGACCGGAGGATGGTAACCAAGCTGCTGGCAACACAGACAGACGTCTCTGGAATTAACTGTTCACTGTTTTCACTGTTATGTGCTAGTTAAACACATTTGGACATTGTACCACACGCAATGGTGTATGGCTCGTCCCCCCACTCCTCACCTAACCGGTTGTATTTAAGTACTGTTGCTCATTTACCCTAATGTAATTAGTGGAAACTGATTGTTTACAGGTTGTTTACATATGTGAAATGAGAATAACATTTAAAAGTGAGAAAATGACTCAAAGGAAATGCTGATCGGTAACAGTAAAATATGTAGCTCTTTAAAGTAGCTAACCCTTTCAAATGTTTTACACATTAAAGTATTTTGCACAAAAGGATAAGGACAAAAGCAAATATTTATTAACAACAACTTTCAAACTCAGCAAAAGTTTTAACCTTGATGAGTGTTAACAAAATGCAATTGCAGTTATTTGAATTAATGTTGGAATAACTGACTATTAAATTAATTTGTAAGCTTTTATTTGAAAGACCATATCTGTTAATTGCGTCATCTGAAGTTGATTGCATTTATGAAATATGACCTAATATATAGGTACCATCCTATTCTTGTACTTCTTAAACATGTTAATATACAATGATATATACCAGTCATGAATCACTCAGCACAGGCAGAAGTGGTTTGGTCCCAGACGCAGAGCGACAGGACAATTTATTAAAGGGTTCAGTCAGGAATCGTGGTCAGACAGGTAAATTGTCAAAACACAGTAATCCAATACAGGCAGGCAAAGGTTCTGAAACAGTAGGCTGGCAGGTTGTCAAGAAGGCAGGCCGGAAGTCAAAAACAGCAGGCAAAAATACAAGGCAGGCAAGCAGGCAGAATAGTCAAAATGGTTAGCTAGAGTCGGTAGACTGAGAAGGCTAAACTGAAATCTCTAGACAGGCTTAGTACGCTGAGTGACAAGTTACAAACAACACCTCACAATACCAGAACTGAACAGACCAAGTAGGGAACGCTAACAGGGAACAGGTGTGTGACACAGGTGGGGCCAATAACAAAAGACACAAGCTACGTTCAAGATAATGGAAAATAACAAACAGAATCCAAAAGACAAGAACGTAGAAAACACGAAAAATAAGACAGAACAGGCAGGCACGGAACCTTGCAATACCATTACCATCCAGAATGTTAAATATATATACAGAGGCAATATATCCTTGATCAGTTCATATATTGTGATGGATTTATACATCTAAAATTTTTCATCAAATGGCAGCAAGTTCAATATCGTGGGGCTGCATTTAAAAAATGAAATATTTGTCTACTATTTTTGTGGTAATTTCATTATTTTTTTCAACTAATTCGCCTTGGAGTTTGCTGTGCTCCTGACAGGTCGAAATTTCATTGAAGGTTTCAAGCCTAATTTAGCCAGCAGCCTCTTATAAAATCTCCCGGTTTTAAGAAATGTTAAATGAAACTGCGGGGGATGGATACGTTCTGGCCGTTTGTTGCAATCAAGCCTTAATTATTCCGGCATAGGGCAGCGGTAGATTAGATTGATGGGGAGTGATAGGAACAGCTCTCCCAGCATTCCTTTCATCACCTGTTAGACTAACAATGAAAACCTCCGGCAGTGAATTATCCCTGGCATGGCTGATGATTCAGTTCGCTGCTCATTCAGACCAAAATGCCGCTGGTCGCGACATTTGTTTACCTGCTAATTGATATGTTGTGTGAATAATTGATTGGCGTGGTGTTTAATATCTACTTGGTATGTTGTATTAGGCTTTAATTAAGGTGGAGTTGATATCTGATGGTCTGTTCCCTCGCCAGTAGACAGACAGTTATTGTTTCGATCTAGATCAATACATCAGTGAATCACTCAAAGTCCAGTCTATTGTGGTTGTGGATCAATCCTCTTGGCCTGGCAGTCCCTCTCTCCTTCAGGGGTAGAGGCAAGTGTGTTTGTGTGTGTATGTCCATGTGTGGGGGGGGCTGATTTGGAGGTTTTGTAGGATGAGATGATAGTGAGCCGATCAGCTGGTGCTACAGGAAATGGGGCCACCCCTCCTGGCGACTATACACTACGTAGACAATTGCAAACATAGACTGTAAAATACATAGACTGTGACTTACATAGACTGTGACATACATAGACTGTGACATACATAGTCTGTGATATACATAGAATGTGACATACATAAACTGTGACATACCTAGACTGTGACATACATGGACTGTGACATACATGGACTGTGACGTACATAGACTGTGACACATTGAGTGGTAAGGATGGATTAATCCATCACATCTCATTACATGATATGGTCTCTGACTTCAGTAAAGTGATATAAAGTAAATTATATTAAGCGGTCGATATATATTTAATTACATTGAATGGTCTATCGAAAACTAATGACCTTATGGATATAATAAGAACCATGGGCCAATTACCACTAAAAACTGTTGTGACAACAGTTCAATTTAAATAACATTTACACAATAAACATGCTTTTCTGTTTACATTTGTAATGAGAACGTATCACACCAAAGGCAGAAAAGATGGGCACACCTTGCCTTGTCAATATATGATCTGTTGCTTTGGGAAACAGGTCTAGATAGAATATGCTGATCCCTGTGGAGACCCGTCTCCACCCTTCACCTTTGTGTGTCAGCGTCATCTGTCTGCCTATTATTCTCTTCGCGATTAAAAGCCTTTTTAAAGGGAGACAAGAAAAAAGAAAGAAAATGACTGCAGTTTCATTGTTTTCCGGTTAGTACCAAGTTAAAGTTGACGCAAACTTTTCCAAAATCACACTTTTTGGGG
Source organism: Esox masquinongy (assembly GCA_016801175.1). Lineage (NCBI taxonomy): Eukaryota > Metazoa > Chordata > Actinopteri > Esociformes > Esocidae > Esox > Esox masquinongy. The sequence continues at coordinate 7,688 of JACXGI010018908.1, forward strand.
GGACAAGTAAAATTAAAATCTTATTTACGTGTTTAATAGCTTCTTTGGACGTGTTAATTTTAACTAGCAAAATCCAGATGGTGTTCCTTAGCTACGCAATTTTGCAGGCCAATCATGAGCTGCAATTATTTCAGTTTGTTGACAGTCCTGAAACGATTATTCCACCAAGGGCTCCTCATTGGACCTCCATGGTTCTTGCTGTGTTGCTGGGACTTGTCGTCAACAGCCTGGTCTGGCTCCCTCAGACCTCAGGTTTGGGATCCGTAGATTTGTCCCCTTTTCGGGTGAATCACTCCGATGGCTCTTCACACCTATAGATATCAAGCCTTTGAGTCCTGGTGCAGACACAGGAGTATTTCATTCTTTCACGGCTTAGTGGTTGACATTTTGTCATTCCTGCAAGTGCTTTTTGAGCAGGGCCGGTCTGTTCCCACCCTGAAGGTCTACCATGTGGCTATTTTGACCTGCCAGGTGGGAAATGGCAACGCATCACCAGGCCTGCACCATCTAGTAGGTCTGGTTTTGGCGGTAGCCCAACGGCCTCTCGTCAGTGGTGAGAGATATCTATAGCGGATATCGGTTCAGCGGCAGATTGCGCCTCCACTCACGAGGTTTGAGGCTTTCGTATAGTGTGCTAATGGCTCAGTCGGGAGCAGGTGAGTGAGTGGTCACTTTTTTTGTCTGCCCGGGGTGCTTTGGTGACAGCTCTACCACTGTAAGCCACTGTTTGGCCACCATGTTCGGTGTACTGACTCTCCAGTGCAGAGACTCAATTCACCTATCCCCAAGTGAAAGTCCGAAAGGGAACTGTTTAGGGGAACAAGTTGCGGGGAAGACCGGGCCTTAATCAGGGCAGTTGTGAGCTCAGCTTTTGTGGTCTGGGAGGTGGGGCTCCCGGCTCCCTCAACACCTGTTTTGACGTAAGGCATGGTTGGATTTCTATTCAGGTGAGTGCGAGTCGCTCCCTAGTCCGGCACCTCCTTCCCGCTCTCTAAGGTTATAAACAGTACACAGCACAAACAGAACCCAATATTCTCCAAAACAGCACCACAGTTAGACCCAACTAAATAATGAGAAAATTATGACTATTTGACACACTGAAAGAATCCACTGAGCAAATTGGAAATGTTACTTTGGCTTAGAGTGCACATTGATAGAATACTTGATCGCTGTGGCTGACCAAAAGAAAAACCTTGACTATGTACGGACTTAGTAAGCATGGCTTTGCTATGGAAAGAGAACACCACAGGCAGATGTTCATACTGCCAAAGAAATGAGGTGGAAACGGAGCATAACTTCTAACCTGCTGCCAAATGAATGAACTCATTAGATACACATATTTCCTACAAAGAATTTGTGCAAACACAGCAGCAACATTTTTAACTGTCACCACTTGCTTTGGAAGATTTTTTCAACAGAGTTTTTCTTATTTTCCACTTGCTTTGGAAATGTAAACACATTTCTCCCATGCCAATGAATGCCTTTCAAATGGAATGGAATCAAATTAAGGGGAGGAGAGAGAGACAGACACTGGACTATATATCACATCTAACACATTGGACTATATACAACATCTAACACACTGGACTATATACAACATCTAACACACTGGACTATATATCATATGTAACACACTGGACTATATAAAACATCTAACACACTGGACTATATATCATATGTAACACACTGGACTATATACAACATCTAACATACTGGACTATATATCATATGTAACAAATTGGACTATATACAACATCTAACACACTGGACTATATATCATATGTAACACACTGGACTATATACAACATCTAACACACTGGACTATATATCACATCTAACACACTGGACTATATACCACATCTATATATCATGTAATACACTGGACTATATATCATATGTAACACACTGGACTATATATCATGTAATACACTGGACTGTATAGGAGATCTAAAACACTGAAGGCCGATATCAAGGACACAGATTAGGCCCAGTCTAGGACTAAGAAATTAGGCTTAATGGAGTTTCCTGTTGAGCTTGATTTTCTAGTCCTGGACTAGGCTAAATTTGTATCCGTGAAACTGGCCCTGAGTATCCTGTTTGGTCTATGAACTGTTGGCTTAGCATACCTTGACAAATCAACTAGGATTAGGGGAGCAGGTTAATGTGTAATAGTTTCATTAATCAGTGCCTGAGTTGGAGGCGGAGTGGTTTATCTCCACCTACCTAAGCAATTAGCCATTTGTGCTGGGAGGCGAGTTTTTCATCGCTACTAGGTAATCAGCAATTAGTGGTAGTACCACAGTCCCTGTTGTTTCAGCAGCTGCTGTAAGCGGCAGTCTAGTTAAGTAATGGTATTGTCGCCCCAAGTGTCCTAAGGAAGGAATCCAAGGAAGGCTGCACACTTCTGTGTATGTGTGTGTTTTCTATCTCATTGGCTATGAACCCTAATGTAATGTATTACATAGTAAACAGGGTTCGTTAGGCCCAAGACTAAATTAGTGTATTATATAGGGAATAGGGTGACATGGGCACTGGTCTAATGTAGTGTACTATGTAGGGAATAGGGTGACATGGGCACTGGTCTATATTAGTGTACTATATAGGGAATAGGGTGCTATGGGCCCTGGTCTAAAATAAGTTCCTGGTACTATATTAATTCTCTTAAACCTGGTTTCTGTTGGAATTATGTAAAGAGCACATGTTCACTTCAAATGTACCCTTATCAGTGTTCAGATCCAAAATATGGTCACTTCCAGCCATAATCACATTGTTGTAACCATGGTTACAGGTCATTGTTGTACCCATCGACAATGATTGGCATCACTAGGGGTGAGATGTCCTTTCAAGGGAAGACAGGATGCATTATGTCCTTGATCCCATTGGAATTAATCAATATCTTAGTTTTTTGTCGTTTTAGCTTAGTAACACAGTCGTTGGAAGTGCTGTGGCACAGTAAAGTGTTTTGGTTGTTGTGGAAAAGCCAAGCTTCTGGGTTCAATTCCCACTGGGACCATCTACCAATGCACTCAGTGGATAAAAGCATCTCATTGGCATATATTATTTTATATATATTCTATGAATTGCAGTATACAGCCAAACATGCTGGTTACATATGCCCTCTGTGGCCCCAATGAAAGTGGATGAAAGCACGTATTAAGTGGCATTATGGATTAATTTGAATCATGACTCATACACCTTTAACTTTACAGCATTAAGAGGTGTTTATTGAGATATCCACTGTGTGCGTGTGTGCGCGTGTGCGCGTGTGCGTGTGTGCGTGTGTGTGGAGTTAACAGGGTGCACACTCATGTGTGCATTGTGTTCTCTCAACCTATTCTGTCTTTAGGAACATTAGGTCATTAGACTGTTGCATACTTCAACATAATGTATTATAGACTGTACTTTTACACAATGTATAGTAGACTGTACCTCAGCATAATGTATAGTAGACTGTACTTCAACATAATGTATAGTGGACTGTACCTCAACATAATGTATAGTAGACTGTACTTCAACATAATGTATAGTGGACTGTACCTCAACATAATGTATAGTAGACTGTACCTCAACATAATGTATAGTAGACTGTACTTCAACATGTTGTGCATTAGACTGTTCATCAACATGTTAAATATAAGACTGTACTTCAACATGTTGTATATAAGACTGTATATCAACATGTTTTTGGACTGTAGTTCAACCTGTTGTATATTAGAATGTACTTCAAATGTTTTTATTAGAATGTATTTCAACATGTTGTTTTTTAGACTGTATATCAACATGTTAAATATTAGACTGTACTTCAACATGTTGTATATAAGACTGTATATCAACATGTTTTTAGACTGTAGTTCAACCTGTTGTATATTAGAATGTACTTCAAATATTTTTTATTAGAATGTATTTCAACATATTGTTTTTTAGACTGGATATCAACATGTTAAATATTGGACTGTACTTCAACATGTTGTATATAAGACTGTATATCAACATGTTTTTGGACTGTAGTTCAACCTGTTGTATATTAGAATGTACTTCAAATGTTTTTTATTAGAATGTATTTCAACATGTTGTTTTTTTGACTGTATATCAACATGTTATTTTGGACTGTAGTTCAACATATTAAATATTAGAATATACTTTAGCATGTTGTTTATTAGACTGTGGTTGCTGGTCTGTTTCTCTCTTTAGTTATGACCTGGTCTGTCTCTCTCTTTTGTTCTGACCTGGTCTGTCTCTCTTTTTTGTTCTGACCTGGTCTGTCTTCTTGTTCAATTCTCACCTGGTCTGTCTCTTTCTTCAATTCCGACCTGGTCTGTCTCTGTCTCTCTCTCTCCTTCTCCGTAGACTTCTCCCTATGGGGCTCGCACATTAAAATTTTTAAAGATGAGAGGGAGAGAGGAAGAGGAGGTAGAGGGGAGGGGTGAAGTCACAGAGTTGGAGGAAAAGAAAGGTAGAGCAACAAATGAAAAGAGGATGGAGGGAGAAGGGAAAGGAAGAGTGTGAGAGAGGAAGCAACGACCTTGGTCTTTGAGTGGAATCAATATGTGGTCCGTGAAGAGGAGAGATCTGACCCTGTGTATCTGTTTGACCAAAACCATCAGTCATGGACAGAATCATAACCAGACTATACACCGCAGGACCGTCTGACAGGAACTGTGTGACTGATGGGGGGGACAGTTGGGGGGGGGACACAGGGTGCAAGGACAGTGTGCATGTGTGAGACATCCATTAGGATGACAACAATGTTACTATAAGGTGACTTATAAATTGTTATAAGGTGTTTTTATAAGAGCATTGTTATAAGGATGTTTAAATTGTAGTCATTTCGCAGATCATAACCAGCTCATAACCAGTGAAAACTTGGTTTTCCACTGAATGATATGGGGTTGTTGGTATAAAGGCGTTACAATGAAGATGTTGTTATAAAAGTGTAAATATAAGGATGTTGGTATAAAGGTGTTATTATGAGGATGTTGTTATAAAGGTGTAAATATAAGG
>JACXGI010018909.1:0-12688 GCA_016801175.1 Esox masquinongy
GTGGTGTCTAGATGTGGCGTCATACTGTACTACACCCGGTGGGGTCTAGCGACAGACAGGTGTGCTGTTCCACCCATCTAGGAAACATAATAGCAGACTAAAGCAGGGCAAGCAGTCTTAGGTTGTTTCCCTCAGGGAGCCCCGACTGTGACCCAAGAGCCCAGACCACCATGGACCACACGGCTTCGCCATCACACAGACTCTGTTTCAAGAAGCAATATGAGAGCTGAGGTCTGTCAGCTATTCACCGATTGCAGGACTCAATGTAACAGGATGTTCCCTGTGCTCAGTTCTGTTTGCTGTTGTTTGCCGAGTAGAGCCACAAACCACAAAAACCTCAGCTCAGGGCCAGACAGAATGAATACACACTCACTCATGTTTGTTTTACTGTCAAAGTGAGGCCTGGCATCTTAGTACTATAACAGAAAATCCCAAACGCCTAACCTTGCCCAAACCCAACCTAACCCTGAGTCCTAACCCTTAATGCCTGAACGTAAGCCTAACCCTAATTCTAAGACTAATTCTAACCCTAAACTTAACCCAGTGACAGGTAAAGCCTCTTGTCACAGTGAGGACCAGCCATATGTCCTCACTTTTCATGACTGTCCTTGTTATACTACTGTAGAGGAAACACCCACACACACACGCAAAAGCAAAGAACTGAGGAATTGGGAACAGTTAGCGGTGGTCATGTGACTCACAAAGACGTGTTGAAGCACCTGGCAGATGCATTATGGGAGCTGGGCCAGCCGAGGTGTAAACACACCTGGCTGACAGGTGAAAAACGCACACATTCTCTAAGCCTAAGAGCCTAACAGTGCAGGCACGCTGAGTCACCGTACTGAGAGGATGTCTAATGACTGAAGTATAACGACAGACCTAGCGTTCACCAATGGACGTTCACCTAGCCTAGCAGCTCCCTCGCCACTCTGCCGGTGTTCAACACACTAACTATGCTAACTACAGAGATAACACGCCAGCTTACAGAATGCCGCGCCTGCATGTCCTTGACTCGCTGTGCGTAGGCTACAAGACGTGAGACGAGGACAAAAGGGCATTTTGTTTCCTTTCCCGTGCCGTGCGAATCATCAGGCAGGTTGGCTGCTCTACCAGCACAGAAATAGAGAATACAGCGAAACCTCGAATCATTCACTGCGCATTGTGACGCGTGTCCTTCACTGAGGAAGTAGGCCAAAACATCATTATATGAAGAACTCCAAGTATTTGGGTTCTTCATTAGGCAGAGGCAATTTCAGGGGCAGTGGAGGGATACCTAGGAAGGAAAGAAGGAAATCAAGGCCAGTGGAATTATTGGCCTAGTCTACAATAACATGTACAAAAGCCCTCATGAATGGCTGGTTAATAAGCTATTACATCCAAGAGCATTTTCAGAGATTATCATGTTTTAGTGCTCCAGAGTTTCTCTGTGGAGATGGTTGGCCTTCTTGAAGGTTTTCCCATCTCTACAGCAGCCCACCCATTAGGCCTTGATGGCCAAACGGAAGCCACTCCTCAGTAAACGTCACATAACAGCCCGTTTGGGGTTCGCCAAAAGGCAACTTAAGGACTCTCAGACCATGAAAAATAAGATTCTCTGGGCTGATGAAACCAAGATTGATGTCTTTGGCCTGAATGCCAAGCTAAACCCCTGGAGGAAACCAGGAAGCGCTTAACACCTTGCCAGTACCATTCCAGCGGTGAAGCATGGTGGTGGCTACATGACTAGTGAAGATTGAAGGAGAGATAAACAGAGCAAAGCACAGACAGATCCTTGATGAAAAGCTGCTCCTGAATGCTTGGGATCTCAGACAGGGCCGAAGGTTCACCTTCAAACAGTACAACGACCCGAAGTACACAGCCAAGAGAACACAGGTGCTGCTTTAGGACAAGTCTGTGAATGTCCTCGAGAGAGTGTGGACGTGAACCCAATCAAAAATCTCTGACAACATCTGAAAATGGCTGTGCAGTAACGTTCCACAATCAACCTGACAGAGCTTAAGAAGATCTGCAGAGAAGAATGGGAGAGCTCCCAAACACCTGTGCCAAGTTTGTAGCATCAAACCCAAGAAGACAAGGCTGTAATCACTGCAAAAGGTGCTTCAACAAAGTAATGGTTAAAAATGTCAAAATACTTGTGTAACTAAATGTGGAATAAGTCGAGTGGTGTGAATACTTCCTGAATTAACTGTATATTCAGGGGTCTTCTGACCAACTAAAAAATGTACCATTTGACCCTGCTTAAGCATTAAAAAATAAAATGGCATTAAAAAAAAAAACATGTTCCTTATTATCTTTAAGATGTACATTTTGGAATGCTTTATTGGAATCCTTAATCGTTCTTACAGCAAAAACTCACTTTCACCACGCAAATAGCCAAACAGCGAATCACATGCTGGCAATTAATAATAAAGCAAGCAGACGTGGTCAAGAGCTTTACTCGCTGTTCAACCCAACCTTTCAGGAAGATGTGCTATCCAAGCATCTTTGACCGCGGTGCGATAGAGACAGAAGGGCATCTCTAAATGCACAATACATTGAAACTCAAAACAGATGGAAGTAAAAGGGGGTCCCACACAACATCAGACAGGTTTACGTAATAAAGTAGCCAGGGCATATAAGGTCAGCAAAGCTGTAATGGCCCTTTTACAGCATAATAACTAGGCAAACCCATAGCCAAGCTTCCACAAAGCACCTAATTATATTCCTATCGCGTGGCATAGTTTGTGCGTTGGTTTAAGCTAAACAGCAGCTAAGCTAAAGGCTCAACAGTTCAGACCTAAAACAATAAATTCAACCTTTCAATCCCTGGGCTATTATCAGTAAATAAGATAAGCTTGGAGGTGTGCCAAGGCAGAACTAGGTAACCAGTTAAAATTGAAAAGGGATTTTTATTTTCAGGTCAAATTTTTTCAGTGTAGTAAACTTTGGTAAGCTGAGCTCAAAGTTCAACCGCTCAAATCCCGACACTGGAATATTGACAATAGGAGATGAGACAACAAATATGCAATAAAATGTATTCTAGTAAAATATAAGTTAACTGAATTTTGCTAAGCAAGAACAAACCCTCTAAAACTCTCAGTCAACAACAGACAGACATAATAAATGTCAGCCCGCCTGTCTGAGTGGACTATGTGACGGGACTTCTGGCAGGAGCTGACCCACAATCAGAGGAGCTGTTCAGCTAAAATACTGTTTTGCTCGAGTTAGACTGGGCTCTACTGTTGCACTTCATGGGATCTCAAAGAGTGCCTATGTTCTGTGAGAACAAGTGTGTGTGGGAGAGGGAGAGGCGCAGGGAAAGATAGAGAAAGTGAATATAGATATTATTCTGCCATCTATTCATGTTATGTTCAGACCCTAAGGCTAAGACAGGTCCCAGATAGCGACGTTTCTCAGATGCACTTGCATGCACGCACGCACGCACACACTCCTGCACACACTAAAAGCCATGTGATTAATTAGAATCCATCTGAAAAGGCAGAGCTTGAGCTCTTAGTGCTGAAGTCCCAAATGGGCATGGAAAGATATTGCGGGGGTAGAGGAGAGATTCTCCAAGAGATGCTAATTGAACTCAGCCATGTTCACTTTACACTGCACGTCTGAAATGGAACACTAGCCCTTCCTCCTCTTACCACACTCATAAGGCTTGGTATGTATTTCGGTGTATACATACCTGCCGATGCAGCCTGTATCGGCTAGCTGGCCTAGCCACTGGACGATGTGTCCTTGTGATAAGTTAGTTCGCCTGTCAAATGTACTGTACGTTCATCTTGAGAACCTCCTGACCACTACAGTTAAGCCACGTTAAAAATGTTCTCGATCAAAGGACTAAATCTAGATTCACGTTTGGACGTTTTACAGGAATGCATTGCAGGCTGCACAGAAGCTACGTACAGTACTGAAATAAGTCATAACTACAACAGGTAGATACACAAGGGTAGATTTAGCTGAGTCAAAGGAGCTGGGGAGAAAAGTTAAATGAACTGGTATTGTATAGCTAAACTATACTGGAAATGTCTAAGCTAGTCAGCATTACTGACGTTAGTGATCATTCCTATAAAAATTGGATGGACGTTAACTGGTTAAACCCCTAGCATTTTTATAACCTACAGTTACATTTTGAAGCCATTATATATCTTAGAAACAGGAGTACTGTCGCTAGTAGTCCTGTGGATGCCTGCTGTTCCTTTGCAAATGTCGAGACTAGATGAGTAGATCACTTTCACGTTTGCTATAGCGAATAACAGTAATGGATAGCTATTTCACCATACTGTTATTAGGTAGAAGCTATCTACAGTAGATGTGCGAAATACCGTAAATTAAAAACGCCCGAAGTGTTTCAGTAACGCGCTAATTTCGCATAGAAAGCTACAGTACCAGTTACATGGTAACTGTTAGAAAGCTAACAGCTAACGTTGGCTAATTTATTATGGCTAGGTATTTTTCAAAGAATTAAAGATAACATGAACAACAAACCTGAGGCTTTCTGAATGTACTGAGTATAAAGTTAACGTTAGATAGCAAGCAAAAATAATGACACATTATTTAAGCGTATCCGTAAAATACTCACCGGTTACTGTAGGTTTGCAATATTTTCCCAAGAGCCAAGCTGCTGTGGAGCAGTGATTGTCACGGAATAACTTAGCTAGCTACACTAGCTAGCTAGTTAGCCAAACTGCTAACGGTGGCTATCCAGGCAATTCCACTTGTCAGTCGATCACCGTGTACGGTAAAAAAAGACAACACTACAAAAACGAACTCGCGGACGCAAAGACTATCACCAATGAATTGTCTAATTTGTCGGACAGAGTATTGCTTCAGACAACAACAAACCATTTCATGATTTCACAATCACTCTCTCTTTTCGCTGCCATCTTACTTGAATTCCTCTATCTCACACCCACACGCAAGGGACGCAATCATTACGTTTTTAGGAATCCTCCCTCCACCGACCTTGAAAGGAGCCTCAAATCTAAAAGACACTCTTGCAGTTGTTTACCGGTCAGGCATGGTGTCTGGATGCGGAGAACTGGCCCATCAGTCAATGTCCGACATACTGTATATACAGTGTATAAAACATATATACACGCAGTATAAATTGTATATGCAAGCATTAAAAGTAACGCAGCATTAATTAATGCTGAAGCTGCATACACATCCCTAAATGTGTCATATATGTGGGGTGAGAGTTATACAATATTCAACATACATAAATACATACACATACAGTACCAGATAAAGGTTTGGACAGAACTATTCATAACACGTAAGTAATCATGTAGTAACCAAAAAACAGATAAAAATATATTTATATTTCAGATTCCTTACAATAGCCACACTTTGCCTTAATGACAGCTTTGCATACTCACGGTATGATTTCAAGGTACACTCAACCAGCATTTCTACCACAGCATTCTACCTCATGAAGCTGGTTGAGAGAATGCAAAGTGTGCAAAGTTGTCATCAACGCAACGGGTGGCTACTGTGAAGATTCTACAATATGAAATGTATTTTGTTCTGTTTAACGATTCCATGTGTGTCATTTTATAGTTTTGTTGTCTTTTTTCTATTATTCTACAATGTGTATAAAAGTAAAACTAAAGAAATTCCCTGGAATGAGTAGGTGTGTCCAAATTTTTGACCGGTACTGTACAAACACACACACACACACACACACACAAACACACAAACACACAAGCAGACATACGTACATACATATATACGTGTAAAATACAGTGATATTTCAGCCTTCTTTCTATCTTGAACTGAAAACCCTGTGGGATCATCAAAACCCTGTGGGATTTTCCACAGGACATCACCAGTTGGTTAATGAACAATTAGGTATATACACGCTCTACCTGGTTAGAGAGGCTCCTGTTCACCTCCATGGTAACAGACCAAACAGAATCATGATCAACAGGCGTGCCTGTGCCTTGGTAGGCTTGGCTTGTCGTCATGTTAACACAGATCTGCTATAACACCAGCTCAATGCTCCCTATTACCAAGTAGGTAGCAGGTGTCAGGACCATCAAGGTGCAGCTGGAGGCAACACTAGAGAGGGTACAGAGCAGGTCACCGTCATCCAGATAAGGCCTGTGATTGAGGCTAAACCCTGACTGCACCCAAGCAGACCCACTACAAGAGGCAGAATGAACCGATGGGCTCAGGTGTTCAGGTGGCACCGGATGAAGAAAGAGGATGAGCAGGGAGGGAAGGGGGAGAGGAAACAGGAGAGTGAAGAGGAGAAAAGGGCACTGGCAAAGCCCAAAGTGAAGTAAGACACCCGCGTCTCGATACAATTAGCAAAACATGTCTAGTACTTGATAACGTGGCACACGTAGATTAGTCAGTAAGGTATAAGAACATAGAGGATGTCTCTAGATTAATGTTGTTGACCGCTACTTCTTCACGGATGTATATGTGTGTGTTCTTTTTTTGCGTCTCCTCATCAGCTGGAGGGAGTGGGTGATTGACCCATCAGAGGAGTTTTATTATGGATGGCTTCAGGTCATGATCGTTCCTGTCTTCTACAACTGGGTCATCCTCATCTGCAGGTGTGCATCATTTAGACCATCCGTTTGTGCCTCTTAGCAGACACTTATCCAGGTTCGAGGGACAGGTGCAGGTGCTGTATTTGTCTTAAAAGTGACTGCAAAGTGTCCCCATATTTCTATTGCATATCTAACTACATACTTAAATTATGAATTATTTAAAGGATTACGAGATGAGAAACATTGTTTTTGTTAACCAAAAATGGTATCTATAAAGCGGCTTTTCTGTGTAGGATTGATGTGGGCGCACTTCAGCAAAAGAATGACGTGGTTGTATACCAGTCATGAAGAAAATATGAATGTTAGTAGACATGCTACTTACGTGACTTGGCCGATTCATACCCTTCCGCAGGATGACATCATCCCCATGAGCATTCTTCAAACTGTTTTTATTTGTTCCATTTCATAAGCTTTGGCCAAAAATTTGACTATTCAACAAGTCACCAACAATATTTGTGTGTGTGAGTAAACAGAATGTCACATTTTCACTCGGCAGTTACTTCGCAATAGCTAGGTGAGACAACCACATCACAGTCATAGTGAGTCAAACGTTTTTCAAGCATAACAGCTATCAGCAAAGTCGGAGCCGGTGAAAAAAGACAAGTGCAAATAATACACGGAAGAATGAATTGACCTCACAGACCGATTTGATTTTGTTTACATTTCAAATGGAATTTCATCTTCTTTTCTAGGACGTGCTTCAAGGAGATAGATCAAAAATACCTGACATTGTGGCTTACGCTTGACTACCTATCTGACCTCCTATATGTGGCAGATACCTTCATCAAATTTCGCACTGGTAAAGAACTACCCCTTTATACCATTTGTGTGACTGTGTGTGTGCCTGTTTCATTGGGGGTTGAATTATCCTTTGCAATTCTGCTTATTGGATGGAAGATACATTCTATTGCAAAGAAATCTTATAAAGTAACAAAACCGAATAACTTGGGGAGTGGCTCACCTTGTTTTTTTTTTTTTTACTTTATAATATTTTATATTCTCTGGCTGCTTGAAGTGAACTCTGACAGACAGTATCTGTGCTGCCCCCTGCAGGCTACCTGGAGCAGGGCATCCTAGTGAGGGACAGGGCCCGTCTACAAAAGCGCTACCTCTGCTCCTCCCGCTTCCGGTGGGACCTGGCGTCCCTGTTGCCCACAGACCTCCTCTACCTGTGCGTCGGCATTCACCAGCCCCTGGTGCGAGTCAACCGCTTCCTGCGCACCTCCCGCGTCAATGAAGCTGTGGACCGCATAGAGACCCGCACCTCCTACCCCAACGTCTTCCGCATCTCCAAACTCATGCTTTACATCTTCGTGCTGCTCCACTGGAACGCCTGCCTCTACTTCGCCCTGTCCCGCTACATCGGTTTCGGGTCGGATCCCTGGGTCTACCCAGACACCTCGGCCCCGGAGTTTGCCGCGGTGAGGCGCCAGTACTACTACTGCTTCTGGTTCTCCGTGCTGATCTTGACCACGGTGGGCGACACGCCGCAGCCCACGCGCGAAGAGGAGTTCCTGTTCATGATTGCAGACCTGCTGATTGCCGTGCTGGTGTTTGCCTATGTCGTGGGGGACGTGGGGAACGTCATCACCAACCTCAGGGACAGAGACAACGTCTTCTTTCCTAACCATGAGCTGGTGAGGGGCTGGGCGCGACAACAAAAAACCTCATACGTGTGCTTTTATTTTTATGTTTTTTACATGTATATTATTGGGGGATTTTTTGCTGAAAGAGCAGTGGGCAAGATTCAATCCTCTGCTGAAGTGATGGATGTGCGCCTGAGGCAGCAGCTTATACTGCTGGACAACTCTAGGCCAGCATGCTTTGGTTCTCAAAAGTATTCACCCCCTTGGACTTTTCCACATTTTGTGTTACAACAAGAAATTAACATGTACTTTATTCTGATTTTCTTTAGCCACTGATCAATACAAAAAAGGCCATAAGGTCAAAGTGAAATAACAAATCTAAAAATTGTTCTAAATTATATACAAATTCGAAACAGAAAATAATTAATTGCATAAGTATTCACCCCCTTTAGTCAATATTTGGTAGATGCACCTTTGGCAGCAATTACAGACATGAGTCAATTTGGATAAGTCTCTACCAGCTTTGCATTTGGAATTTTTCCAAAATTGCTCAAGTAGGATGGGGATCTTTCGTAAACAGCAATGTTCAAATTTTTCCACATACTTTCAACTGGATTGAGGTCCAGGCTTTGACTGGGCAACTTCAGGATATTGACCTTTTTGTTTTTAAAACACTCCAGTGTGGCTTTGGATTTAAGTTTGGGATAATTGTCCTGCTGGAAGATGAATGGTTTCCCAATTCCCACGTTTCTTGTAGATGAGAGATTTTCTTCCAAGATTTCTCTGTACTATGCTATGCTATTTTGCAATAACTTAAAAAGCTTTCCAGAACCTGACACAGTGAAGCATCCCCAAAGCATGATGCTGTCACCACCATGCTTCATGGTAGGTTGTGGTCTTTACACCCTACTCTCATGAAGGCCACTTCTGTAAGGCACCAACGGCTATTGTTGAAGAATGTGCATTATCTCAGCTTTGGAAGACTTAAACTCCTTTAGAGTTGCCATAGGTCTCTTAGTGACCTCCCAGACTAGACCCCTTCTCACTTTTTTTGAAAACAACTTGTTCTAGATAAATTTGCAGATTGACAGTTGCGCCATATTCTCTCTATTTCTTAATAATAGACGTTACTGTGTTCCAGGAATATACAATTCCATGGAAATGGTTTTATATCCTACCCATGATTGGCGCTTTTGAAAAACCTTAATCAGGATTTTCTGTGCAATTTAATTTGTCTCCATGATGAAGTTTTTGTTAGGAATTTTAATTACCAACTGTGGTACCTCTTAGAGACAAGTGTATTTAACCTGAGATCATGTAAAATACCTTGATTGCGCACAATTGGACTCTATTCAACTAATTACGTAATTAGTTTCACCGCACATTTTGGTGTCATAGCCAAGGTGAACTTATTCAATCATTTAGTTTCACATCTCTCATTAATTTAGAACAATTTGTAGATTTTATTTTTCACAATGACATGACTTTTTTTGTTGTGATCAGTGGCAAAAACTCCTGATTAAATCCATTTTGATATCATGTTGTAACACAATGAAATGTGGCAAAGTCTAAGAGGGTGAATACTTTGATGAACTCTGATACCATTTTTTTCATACCAACACTTTCAAAGTTGGACTTTGATGTTGAAGGTTTACAATTATAAAACCTAGCTTACGATGAGATAACTAAATTACTCTTGATAAGTGTCAGCTTATTTCATTGTAACATACAATGTAAATTAACCTTGTTTTCTCCCCAAAAACATCTTGTTATTTATGACATGCCCAGCATGGCTAATCCTAACTAATCTAATTCCAGGTCAAGAGCTATCTGCGCAACAGGTACATCAGCAAGGAGCTGCGTAAACGTGTGAACGACTGGTACCAGCACTTGTATATCAACCGTAAGATAACGCGGGAGAACGAGATCCTGCGGCAGCTTCCCGTTCAACTGCAGACGGAGATCGCTGTGAGCGTACACCTGCCCACTCTCTCCAAAGTCACCATCTTCCAGAACTGTGAGACCAGCTTATTGGAGGAGCTGGTTCTAAAACTCACCCCACAGGTCAGAGGTCAGGCGTTAAAAGTCTGGGTTTCAAATTTTCTGGATACTACTGTTCAAAAGTTTGGAGTCTGGTCATTTTGAACTGTAGTGTATGTATATTGTATATGTACTTTACATTTTGGTGTTAAGGTTGCAAGTGTTGTATATTGCCAATATAGCACAGTTTTTTATTGGCACCATTATTCCTGCATCTAGGCCTTGGCTGTGGTATATTGGCCATATACCACAAACCCTTAGTTTCCTTATTGCTAATATAAACTAGCTACCAGCCTGATTAGAACGCTAGAAAACATTTTTGGCCATACCCATGTCTGAAATACAACGACTTTCAACCAATCAGCATGCGGATTTTAAAAAAACCCAACATATTGTAATACTGTACTATACTGTATATACTGCTAACTTCACTAAGGGAAGGCGCCTAGTGGTTAGATCACTGGACCAGGAACCAATAGGTCACTGGTTTGAATCCCAAGCCGACAAGGTGAAATAGACTGGTCTCCCTTGATCGGAGACCCGTTGCTGCTGAAAGAAGCCTTGGAGGGCCAGTAGGGGGCACTCTTCACTCTGGTCTATATACAGTAGTCAATGCACCAGAGTAGTAAATAGCACATTGCCCGTCGTCAAATAAGGGAGGAATGAAAACCCTATTGCTCCTATAAGCTGTGGATAGGTGTGTGTCTGCTATATGGCTAAAAGGTCATAAGTTTCAACATAACTTCTCAGACATGCTTCCCTTCCTCTTGACTGCAGGTGTACAGCCCCGGGGAGTATGTCTGCAGGAAGGGGGATGTGGGACACGAGATGTACATCATCAAGGAGGGCAAACTGGCTGTGGTGGCCGACGACGGGGTCACCCAGTACGCTGTGCTCAGTGACGGCAATTTCTTTGGCGAGATCAGCATCCTCAACATCAAAGGTAAGAAAGGGAGAGGGAACATTGCTGTGTATTTCCGGAAACAATCCTCATATTCCAGACCTGATATTCCAGAGCAATGCCTCAGTAGACACAGTCCGTGCTACGGAGGGAGAAGGCTCAGAAGTGAGTCAGCCGGTGAGAAACGAAGGTCAAAATGTACAGTTAAGTAGGAAGTATGAACGGGCGCACGCCCAATATGTTGGTGGAGGGCCTGACTGGCGGATCATAAACTCCAGGAGACAGAGACGAAACAAGAATGTTGTTCTGCGTTCAAGCTGAGAGGGATTCATGGGGTGAAACCTTTTGTTTTCAATCACCTTGTCTTCGGGGTTGTCGAATGGACCAATGAAACATTCCTCTTCCTCTGACAGGGAACAAATCAGGCAATCGCCGGACAGCCAACATACGCAGCATCGGTCACTCCGACCTGTTCAGCCTGTCCAAGGAGGACCTGACGAATGTGCTGTCCGAGTTCCCGGCCGCAAAGAGACACCTGGAGGAGAAGGGCCGTCAGATCCTCACTAAGATGGGCATGCTGGTGGAGACCGTGTCGGGCGAGGAGGAACAGGAGCGGATGCAGGTCAAGGTGGAGAGGCTGGAGGGTAGCCTGAACGCCCTGCAAACCAAGCTGGCTCGTCTGATGGCCGAGCTGGAGTCCAGCAATCACAAGCTCCTGGCCAGAGTGGAGCAACTGGAATTTGAGACGGAAGGCTGGACGGACTGCCCGTTTGAGGAGGAGGGAGGGGGAACGAGATGGGGAGAAACGGTGGAGAGAGGAGAAGGTGTGGGGGAGGAGGTTGAGGGGGAGCGGGGAGAAGGGGAGGGGAAGGAGCATGTGTGTGGAAGTAAGGGTGAAGACGAAGGATTTGGAGAGGCAAAAAGAGAAGAAGGAGAGGAAGAGGACACAAGTGAGACCCAGAGAGGAGGAGAGGAAAAGGGGGGAGTTGTGGAGGGGAATAAGGGAGAGGGGGGTGATCTGGGTGACAGGGAAAAGGAGACAAAACAGATATAGGCGTGGAATTTCAGACCGATGATGGGAAGAAGTCGAACAGAGAGAGAAAAGAGAATGGGGCAAGAGAGGGGATGGAGGAAATAAAGAGGCAAGCAGGAGTAACAGAGGCACAGCTGAACACGAAGAATGCAAATGAAGAAATGAGCTAAAGACCATGTGGAGAAGGGAGGGAGGCAGAAATGTGTTTAGACGAAACAAAGCAGTGGCAAATGCTGAGGACTGCAAAATATTCTGTAAGTGCAACTGTATGCCTTAATCACAACCAAACGGTGCCTCTTATGAATCCACAATGAGCCAAGATCATTGAGAAGGTTGTCTTCAATCAACTCAGCAATTTTGTGACCTCAAGCGGTCTCTTAGACAAATTTCAGTCAGGTTTCCGACCTCACCACAGTACTGAAATGGCCCTGATTAAAGTTTTAAATGATATACGGCTGAATACTGATTCTGATAAAATAACTGTTCTGGTTCTATTAGATCTCAGTGCAGCATTTGACACTGTAGATCATAGAACACTTATAGATAGGCTAGAAAATTGGGTAGGACTCTCCGGGAC